>JABUQX010141828.1:7500-35000 GCA_015478945.1 Trachelipus rathkii
TATCATAGTTGTTCATCAAAAAAACATTTACTTTTGTTTTGGAATAGTTGAGTTTTTGCTATGAAGTCTCCCCCTTGCAAGTTCTCTGCAGAAGGATCAAGACTTGGCTACTAAGTACTATGGAAGACGACAGGTTAAAGGGACTGGCTATGATGAGTATACACAGAAAATTTGTGTTTGACAATTATGATTGTTTTATTCAAACAGTAGTTGATAAATTTGACCCAAGGAAATTACTTTTTAATAATATCAATTTTTACCTTTGCTCTATTGTTTTCCATTATTTTTGTGCTTGGTGATATTCTATTGTTTTTATGAGTAAACTTTTTAAATGTGTGCATTTAATTATCCATACAAATGTTTCTAGTTTTACACTCTCTTCTTCTTTTATATATATACATACTTATATATATATATAATATACGCCTGTATATATATATATATACCGCCGCCTTAATAACCAACTTAACGCCACACTGCCTTTCTTTATCTCACTGCTGCTCATATATATTTATGCACGGGGCGAAATTACAAGGCTTGACTGCGAACGTTGTTTGCGCTGGTTTGGATAACCAAACCTTAAGTTCATTTCATACAATGATTAGTGTTTACCCCCTGCATAGAGGATAAAGCATAGTGGTTTTTATATATATATATATATATATATATCTACTACATACTATATATATATATATATATATATATATATATATCTATATAGCCATATATATAACCATACCCTGCTCTACCTATATCGCCGCCGCCGCCGCACTGCGTAGATTATGTTAATTTTTCTTATTACGTTCTTTTTGCGGAAACATGATAAAAGCTATTAAAATTTACAAGGTAAGAAATCTCATTACCAATATTACTATTTTGTTTGATTCTAAATAAATTTTTTATTCTTTACTTTTTGTTTTTTATTTATTTTAAGTTTTTAATAATTTTATTTAATTGTCAACTAACAAACAGTCTTCAAAAATGACTAAATTGTTTTTCCAATATTTTAATTATTATTTATGTTTCTTTTTAGTATTTTTTGTAACATTGCTTTAAAACGAGAATTAATATTTTATAAGCAGTTCATGTTAAAATTAATAACACTTCTTGTGGGAGTGGAATAAATATTAATACAAATTTAATTGATTACCAGTTGGAATATCTTGTGAAGCATTCACTTGCTGAGTTAGATTTAGTTGGAGTTGGGTTGATTGATTTAGGGTTGATTAAGATAGAGTTAGTTCAGAGTTGTTCAGGGTTACCAAGTTGGGTTAGGTTGGAGTTTCAGGTTGGTTGGGTTAGGTTAAGGTTTAGGTTATTGGTTAGTTTAGATTAAGTGGATAGACCAAGATATAGTTAGATTAACCAAGTTTGGGTGGGTTTATTACATTAAATTAAGAGTTTGTGGTACATTCTTAAAATAAATTTAATTATTGTATTTCCATGTTTATTAGTAATACTTCAGTAATATAATGTATAGAGGTGAGTGAACTAAACATGACTTTGAAATACATGAGCAACATATCAGCATATAGTCTTCAGCTAAGTAAATTGTTTTTTGTAAAATATGAAACGCTAAAAACCAAAAAAGATAGAAAAAGAAAGTTGATTAATTCTTATATTTGCTAGAGTATTCGTGACTTGAAAATAGGAAAAGAAATCTATTTTGAGAAATCAATGTAAAGATATGATGCAAACACATATACTTGCGTGTCCACTTCCTTATACTATATATAATATATATATATATATATACATATACTTCTCTCTCTCTTATATATATATATATATATATATATCTATATATCTTCCTCTCCTCTCTCTAATATTATCCTACGGAGATATGATATTGGTATATAAACTTCAGCTTTAGTAAAAATATATTTCACTAGTATTGTAAATAGGGTACTTTATTGTTTTAGTTTAAATAAAGATTGGCAAAAAATTAACTAAAATTTTATGGGTTAAAGAAAAACATAAGATTATTAACATCAGAACCATATACTTTGTATATAACTATATATATACTTCTTCTCTTATCATATATATGTATATATAACTATACATATATATTATATATATATATATCTTATACCTTCTATATATATATACATAATATATATATTATATATATATATATAACAATATATATATATATATATATATATTCTTCTTATGTATATATATATACCTCATACCTATATATATATATGTATATCTGTATATATCTTCTATATCTCATATAGGGTTATCTAGTTATTGGGTGAGATTCAAAGTGGTATTTACAACTAGAGAGACAGAAAGAAAAGAGCAGGAAAATAATATCCTGGATTAGCAGAAGAAAGATCTCATAGAGGCTTTTGTAGGCTGTTTCTGCTTGAAGAAGAATTCGGAATGGAGGGGCTCAAATAAAGTTGTTGAGGCTGGAAATCTGTCCACAGCTTTCAGAGGGGTGAAGAGACCGCTTTGAAAATGATCGTTGTCCTCCATTTCGCGCATCGTGGCAATTTGAAGAGGCACTTACAAAATGAAATATTGCCGAAAATAAATCAACGTCAGTTTTTAAAACTTGGCAGTAAATGTGTTTCATTCATTTACGTGAATTCTTCCGAGAAAAATAATTATGACCAACACAAAATAAGTTCTTTACAGCTGGAGTATTAGATGATAGCATATTATATTTATAGCAGAAGTTTGTACAACCCTGACACCAGAATCAGCTAGTCTCACAAATAGACTCTCACTCGATTAAAAAGGCTTTTGGCTCGGAACATCGTCTTCACTTGCACAGCGGTGGATTAACGTATTAAATACCTTCAGCTGACGCCTCCCAACATGTGTTCTATGTCTAATGTAACCGGCGGAAATGGTAGAATTTGCTAACACGTGAGTGATAGCCGGTGACGGTTATTAGTGGTAGGCTGGTAATGTTATTACGATAATAATTGCTTGTGTTTATTGTTGAAAATAATATTATTAATTACTGTGTTGATAAATATTATTGATAATGGGTGCTTCCAGTGATCAAACTCCATTCTAAATTTAATGATGACAGTGTTATATATATTTTGGCCTTATGTATATCTTTACCTTTAGCATATATTTTTCTTTTGGGCTTAATTTATATTTTATTTATACTAAAAAAGCGCCCGGGCTACGGCTGGTCGGTACGAGCACTCGCGCACAAGCGAGAATGCAGTTCACTCAACTGGTCCGGGTGGGAGGGTGAGCTCTTCTGCTCGAGCAGCTCGCTCCGGTTGAGAGCTTTGGATCCATGTATATTTCTCCTTGATTGGGGCTGCGCGTGGTGACATTGTTTATCTGCTCAGCAGAGAAAGAAATATAACCATATAACATATATAACCACCTTATATATAATAATATATATATTAACTATATATATATATTATATATATAACTTTTTCCACCATATATAACATAATAACTCTTATAACTATATACATATATATATATATATACCTCTTATTTCATAATATTATATGTAAAATATATATATATAACATATATACTTATATATATATATATATATATATATATATGCTATATATATATCTTACATATATCTCTGTATACCATATATACTCTCTTTCTTGCACCTCAGCTGCCTCCCACCTGCCCACGCCGCACGCCATAGCCTCTCCACCTCCTGCTGCCCTGCCACCTCTGCTCCTGCCATACTCCTTACCTCCATGTTATATACCTGTACTTACACCACTATATATACCTGCCCGCCTTGCTCCTTTCTATACCCTCTACTATATACATATATATGCCTCTGCCTGCTCTACTCCACCTCTTTCTTATATATATATATCATTTTTCTTGCCTCCCATATACATGTTTATATATCTTACCATCATATGCCCTTATACTCCCTTATATATAACTATTGTATACCATATCCCACTTATATATGCTATATAACCACTTATATGTATATATATATCTCCATATATATAATCTATATTTTAAACTGCTCTACAGCTTGGAAGCTAGCGAGCTCATCATGAAGATATACGAGAGTTGATGGGTTGTGGGTGGAGTTGTTGTAGATAGAGGAAATAGTCAGAAAGAGTAGAGTATAGTTACAGTTTTGTTAAATTTGAAAGGGAAGTCAGGGAGAGAGGATTCAGGGATGAGATATCGATCATTATGTTTTTTTTACGTAAGGACCAGGGTTGACCCCAGAGGAAGAAGAAAGGAAGGAGGTGGAACGAATTGGGTGAAATTAGTGTTTAGGGTTATAAGGAGAAAGCACGTGGGGAAACGCACGATCGATGGCATTATGTCAATAACAAGTCAAACGGAATCGGAAGCAAAAATGAAGAGGAAAGTTTACGATTGACTGGCACCGAAGTGTGTGGATATGCTAAATACCAAGCCAGAATAGTGTCGTGGTAATTAGCGAAGCAGAAGAGGAATTGATGAAAAGCGGTTGAAAGAGTACCGAGATAACGTGATTGAGAATGCCACTAGCCATTGATGGTTTCTAAAAGGAGTGACGAATATGACCCTCTTTAGGGAGGGAGGCTAAAAGTTAAATGTGGGATAAATAGGAGTAAATGAGCAATTTGAAGTCTCAGAGTGTCAGATGAAGGAGGACTACGAAGAATAGGAGAGAAGCTCTTCTGGAAGGAAGAACAGAAATGGTTTAAGAAAAGAGAGGCAGGTGAATTTTCGTAAAAATAATAATGAATAAGGAATGCAGCACCTTCATGAATAGTAGAGATGGAGGAGGTGAGAGAGAAAAGGAGTCAATGAAGGAGGCCAAATTTAAAATCTTTGCATAACATTGGCAGTGATGAACAGGTGATAGTGAATGTGTGGGTTTGATGCTTGTAGTGAGAAAGTTGAAGAACGATAAATCACAGGTATATGGAACTGAGTGAGCTGATTAAATTCAAGAATGGAGTGAGATTGTGATTGACTGGGCGGATATTGGAAGTTATGTATCAAAGTGTTAGGAGGGGGTATAGTGCATTAAGCTGGAAACTGGATGAGCAGTGATGGTATTCTTGGATAAGCAGGGGTGATAAGAGGAACTGTAGAAACTACTGGAAAATTACTTTATTAGTGGTGAAGGTGGTTTGAAAGTGACTGAGCAGGAGTGAAGGACGCGTTGTTGTTAGAAGACAAAGGTGCATTTAAAATCGAGGATGTGGCGGGTAAATTTTCACCTTGGAAACTTAAATCGAATGAGAAAAATGAAAGAAAGAGGAAATTTATTTTAGGATTTTTAAAAAAAGGTTTGCAACAGTCGTGTGACAGGACTTACAAGGAGGAAGCTCTGTGGAAGTGATATATGGTTTGGTGGTAGGTTTCTGAATGGAACTAAAAGATTATATATTATTAGTGAAACATGTGGCAGAAATAGTTCATGGCTTGGAGATGGTAATAGTTTATTAATGTTAATAATATAATTTGATGGCTTGAAGGCTTGAATGTATACTCATAGCTATTAAATTGTATATGGTTGGGTGATGAGAAGAATTCAAGATAGGAATGGCAGGGAGGATGTTGAGCTGATGACTGATGAAGAATGACGAGAGGTGGAGGGGCCCTTACTGTTGATTGGCAGGGCCAGTTTGGTTTTCGTGCGGTGAATCTGAAGAGGATTTGAAAAGTTCAGTGAGAGGTTTGGCTTGCAGGTGTCTTGCAAAGGGGGGTTTGAAAGTAAATGTAGATAACAGTATGGTGATGGTGGTAGTAACGAGAATCACAATTATAAGTATATTGGATGGTGTTGAGCAACTATGGAATCAAAGTAACATCTGAGTTTAAATATTTAAGGTTATGTATTGAAGATGAAAGGGATCAGGATGATGATGCGCAGTCTTGGCCGGGGATTTTCCAGTGGTAAGAAAGGTGACAGCTGAAAATCAATCTTTTGGTGAATGCAAGGAACCAAGTCTTGAAGTACTTTATCATTAACTTGAGAGTATCTTTACCGGTATTTAATATGTGTGAAATATAGATGTGAGGGAGAATGAGTTATAGATCTAAGGTGTAGTTTGTTATGAATGGATAATATTAAGGGAGTGTTTAGAGTGTATAAAAATTGATATAATGATGAAAATGAACATATTAGGGCGCGTTATATTACTTATGAGCGAAAAGGGTAATATAGGAAAGGTGAATAGTAATGACTAATTGTTTGGTATTGGAAGGAGATGGAAGAGAGTCGATTGGTTAATCAGTTTTATAGTGATGAGTGTGCAGGGAATAGAATACCGGCTGGAAGACCAAAAAGAAAACTGGATTGAATCAGTGATAGACTATTAGAAATAAGTGTGAATTTCGTTCTAATGGGGAGAGAAATTGTGCATAGTAGAGAGGTGAGTGAGCGTGGTTGTGAGGGGGTATGGTTGTGGGCTTGGCCGGGGTTTCAACCTATTCCCACAGTAAAGAGTCTATTATTAGGGCCGGAAATCTCTTGGGTGGACTCTACTTTGGGACAGATCACAATAAAATTATGAAGGATATTATCAGAGGGACTTTCTTGGTTGGCCGGTGCATGATATTCTATACTAATTTACCTTCAGTGTTGCCTTTTTAACAATAGTTGGACCCGTGGGAGGCTGATGATGATGATGATGATGATGATGATGATGATGATGATGTGTGTGATATTGTTGATGTGTGTGTGTGATATTTATTTACATATATATACCGTATATATACCATAAATATATATATATATATATATATATATACTCTGCTTAACATATACACACCACTGCCACCATATATATACTCTGCTGCCTACACACACTCTCTCCTCTGCTATATTTATACTGTATCACCATATATACTCCACTATATGCCATATATACTCTCCTGCCTCTGCCTCATATATATGCTCTCTTCTTACCTTACTATATATATACTCACATATATATATATATGTATATATATATTTATTTATATATATATATATATATATATATATATATATATATCTTAATAACATATATATATTATATATCCATATCTTTCTATATATATATCTTTATATATATATATATCATATATATTATATTAATTTTGATCTTAGGTCTGGTTTATATATATACCATATATATATGTATATATATATATATATACATATAATAATAATATATAACTTATATATATCATATACTATATATATATATATATATATACTATATAACACCCTATATCTTTCATATCATATATATATGCTGCTCATATATATATATAGGCACCTTTAATTTTTTTTTAGAACGGAAAAGCAGAAATATTTGCTGACATTTAGAAACCATCAACAGAAAAGATTTCTGTTGGCTTTAGATTTCCTCGTTACTGGGACTCGCCTGATACCCCAAATGCTCGTTTACTGACCTTTAGTACCACTTTTCCACCTTCACAAGGTAAAGCAGGTTCACAAAACTACAGTTCGTACCGTTTATTTGGAAACCACAGATATTTGCTTTAAATGTGAGCGTTTTGGTGTCCCCAGGAATACTGTAGGGCCAGTGAAGAATATATCGCCCAGTCGGCAGGAGAGAATTTTCTACCGTGAAAACACACCATACTGTAAATATTGGAGCCCCCAAGGCCTCTGCAAAATGTCTGTCTTGCTGTTTAGAACAGGAGGTTTTGGAGTTAACATGCACCTTACAAAAAGTGGCCCAAGGAAATTTGCCACACACCGCTCAAAAATATTACGAACCGAGAGGCACGCTAACTATAATTGCCTTACCGGCCTCAGTGTGTTAATCCACAGGCACGGCTCCATTCCAGTGCACTAAACTCTTCCTCAAATTTGAGTGAAACTCAGAAGCAGTTACTGTATGCCTGCCTGCATTAACTATACTACCGACTTCCTCAAATGATTACCTCAGAAGCGGCCTTGGTCCCAATCCTCAAAAAATGCATCATCAGGCCCTACCCAGAGTACCCCAGTTTTCAACTAACAACGATGACCCAAGTTGTTTATAGCTTCAAATATACTTGAGCTCATTTCTTACGGGGCATCAGTGCGCCAGCCTGCTCCACAGGTGGGTTTGCCAAAAACTCCGTAGGGGATCCCGTCTAACCCTAATCTGCCCACCGTACTCAATTTCCTGAATATGTTTTCTAACACAAACAAAAAAGTTAATCAATAAGATTATTCTTAA
Organism: Trachelipus rathkii; assembly: GCA_015478945.1. NCBI lineage: Eukaryota > Metazoa > Arthropoda > Malacostraca > Isopoda > Trachelipodidae > Trachelipus > Trachelipus rathkii. Next base: position 15,663 of record JABUQX010141828.1, read on the forward strand.
ACCACTAAAAAACATCAATTTAAAACCAGCATTTAGATGTAAAGTAGTAACTTCGAAGACACACTTGTAGTCTATAGGGGCAGAACGTAACTAATAGGTGTACTTTAAAACTAAATCACGCAACGCTCGAACAACCACCAAGCAACATACTGATGTTTGGATTGTTTCGCCTCTTCTGGAATCACTCTGTAACATAACTTCTTCCCTTTTTATCTGTACATCCTAAGTGATTCGCATTAACTTGATCCAATCAGATGCGATGGCTTTTAAATAGCTACCGTGCTGACGACCGCCATAACTAAATGCTTCAAGCTTCCCGACCGGGCGTGAATATGAAAAACAGTTCAGCATGAAGCACCGCAGAACTGCTCCGGCACCTGGATCTGTGCGGCCGCATATGCGGGATTGCAAAGCCTCATGCTAACTCCCGGAAGTGCCACAGTCTCATAAAATACCACGCGCCAATTTGCCTTACAAAAATCTGGTATTTAGGCTTTGTACATGTGGATCTGCCTCAGGACCAATAAGCTAAAACTCAACACTGCTTTTCAAAAAAGATGTTTTCACTGAGAAGGCGACCACCTTCCCTCCATTTCCATGGAAACATGTAGATCATATTTCCCAACATATTTTTGAATCTGCCCGGCAGATATTATTTATCGCTTTCCCATTTCTAAACATGGCAAATTCTGGTTTGTTCTTCCAGACCTTAAATTTCTAAATAACATGAGCTTGGATTGAACTCAGCTTACTTCGCATTCACATCCTCCATAATGTCACAGAAAACTCCCCAAGCCGGTTGTACTAACTAGTCTCTCTGTTGTGAGCTATTCCTTACTACCAGAGTTTACATTTCTCTCCTCGTCGGGATTCGCATCTTAGCCTTTCCCTTCTCATTCGTAACAACTCTAACAACTGTACCCCTAACCACATAGTAACTGTCCCCCTAAACCTTTCAATATTCGTAACAACTGTCCCCCTAACTTTTATTTAATAATTGTCACTACTACCTCTCTAAACTTTTGAACAACTTTTTCAAACTATGTAAATATCTATTGCAAAATATGTTTGCAGGAGCTGACTATGTTGTAAGTAGAGGCCAACCCATGGAATATAAATAATCATAGCCACTAGCCTCTATAAAAAGAGGTGACAATGATTTGGGAGTGCAGGAATACTCATTCATAAATATATTCTCAGGTTACCCTTTTTCAGACCTGAACCCTCATGCAGGCGGCAGCACAAATTTCATCAATCACTACCTCACTGTCCAGATCGTCTACTTGGTTTCCCTTGGTAGAATTGCTAGCAACTAGCTGGTCTTTATAAGCAGCTCTATCCACGATTTGTTATAGTGAAAAAACTTCAACTAGCCACCATTATGGGGAGACTCTGTCTCCTCGTCTAGGGTAAATCCTTGTTGATCTCTGCTTTACTTTCCCTGGGATACACCTTGCCCACTCCACAGGACTCCCTATACTTTGGATGTTTAGATACATTCTTTAACTTCCTGTATGAATATTTATTTTAACCCATTCAACTATGGGTCGTTTACTTAGTTCACTTTGATTTACAGCAATAACATTACCCAATAGCCTTGTGAACTTCCCGCCTGAAGCACAATGTTAAACCCAAGATTCCAGATGGCGTTATGATCTGATCAGGTGGGACTCCTTTCATGGGCGCAACTATCCCACACTTTCTCCCCTTCGGCGGGCGGCATCAATCATGTGCTGGCTTTAACCCGTAAGTTATCATGCCGCAGCAGAAGCTTTGCATCTGCGCGATCTTCCCGCAGTAGTTGATCTTTCGGCAACATCTTGGTGTTCCAGGCGATGTACTCTGAAAGCGCTATAGGAAGAAAAACTACAGGCAATACAAAGGGACCCGCACCACCCCAAACAACCTTTTTAAAAAGGTTATCCCATATCTTATGTGAATCCTCCCACTTTAATAGTAACCTTTTCTCTCTTACATCGTGAACTGAATGAATATTCTTCACAACTTTTGAGGTTAGTTATGTAACCATGGGGATACAATAAGGACATTATTCAAAATAAATCTTGTTTATTTTAAAGAAAAATAAATATGCACATCCCTGTATCTGTCGTTTTTAAAAATATGTATGAGCCAGGACCAACACATGGAGTTGATTATTCAACCTAGCGTGGTCTTCCTTGTTTGCATGGGACCTTGCTGGGACAGCGGGTCCTGTACATAGGCTCAAATATATCATGCTATATATATATATATATAAATATATAACTAACATATGTATATATATATATATATATATAACTCTACCACTTTTTTCTTTATGTATATATATATATATATATATATATATATATATATATATATATACAATTCCTACTTTGAATGAAATTAAATATTTACATGCTAACTTACTTATTCATCAATGTTAATATACACATATATATATATATAGCATATATATATACTTCACTCAACCTTAACTTAACTCTAACTATATACATATATATACACCACTTACTATATATATATATATATATATATATATATATATATATATGTATATATGCTACTGCATATATATATATGCTATATATATATATATATATATATATATAGGATAGAAAGAATTTGTTGTTGTTTTGTATATTGTATATATCCGTAAGGCCTCTTATACGGTTTATTTTTTTTGATAGTAGATTTCATTTTTTGATTTTTCTAAACTTTTATTGAATATACATAAAGCCTTATTAATATTTTTTTTGAACCCAAATATTTATATTAAGCACTCAAAAACAGCAATTTAATTTTAAACAAAGATGTCACTATATATATATATATGTATAGAATAATATATATATCTATGCTAACTCATATATATATATATATATATATACATATAACATATATATATATATATAACCTTATATATATATATATATATATCTTCTTTATATATATATATATACATATATATATATATACATATATATATATATAAAGGATAGAAAAAAAAACCATATTTTGAACTTTGTTTTTGTTTAAAAACCAAAGCACCTTTTTTTTTTGGGTTTATTTGTTTACATTTAAAATCCATATTTTTAATTTTTTTTTTTTTCATTATATTGTATTTACATCATTCACTTGTCTTTTTTATGTTTTTTGAACCCAAATATTTATTTTAAACAAAGAAGAAGTAATTTAATTTAAACAAGATATTATATATACATAACTTAATATATATATATATATATTTATATACCTCATACTATATATATGGCCGTTCCTACCGGTATAGACCTTACATATTTTGTTCACCTATATAAACTTCACCTCTGTACTATATCTACTATGCTATATATATATATATATATATATATATATATATATATATATATAACATATCCTATATATATATATATTTACCTCTTACCTATATATATATATATATATATATATATATATATATATAATATAATATATATATATATGCTATATATATAATATATATATATATATATACCATATATATACTGGTATATCAAAATTAATAACCTTAACAATATACACTTACTATATATATATATATATACCTGTATTTGGAAAACAAGATACAAACAAAAAACATGTGGCTTTTTCTTACCCTTTATATATATTTATATATATATATATATATATATATATATATATATATATATATATATATATATATATATATATATATATAGCGCTGCCATATGCTACCACCTGCTGCACCACCTGCTGCTGCTGCTGCTATATCTATGCGCCATTAGTGATGCGCGGGTGTATGTCATTTTTCGCATCCGCGGTGCGGGATGCGTAGATGATGCCCAGGATGCGGATGTTTGTATAACCTTATAACACTTATATATATATATATATATATATATATATATATATATATATATATATATATATATATATATATATATATATATATATATATATATATATATATTTTTAGTCACAATTTATTAATATAATTTTTACCAGGGTGCCGGACCGGGACTAAAACTCCAAATGGAACCCACCAACCTCTTTCCCCACCCTCCGACCTTAATGAAAGAGAGATTTTTACATGGATTATAAACTTTTTAAATTGAAATATGGGAAGGTTGTGTGCTTGAGAACATCAATTTTTCTGCCTTTTCTGTTTCTGCTGAGAGTCTGTTTCTCTTTTCATCATATATTAGCCCAGCATTGCTAAATACTCTCTCACTTGGAGCACTAGTTGGAGGACAGGCCAGGTATTTCCTTGCAAGTTTACTTAAGCGTGGGTAAACATTTGCATTTTGCTTAATTAACGCTCCACCAACTGATAGGATCGTCATTTGATTTGTATCTAGTCCGTTTTTCTTGGTGATAGTTTTCTTTAATCATTTGCACTGCATCTTTTGATAATGCGTGTGTTTCTTCTCACTACTGGGCTATAGAAATTCTTCCAGTGAATCTGTTGTTGATTTTGTAGAAAATGTTGGTTCTGCATTATTTCATTTTTTTTTTTTTTTTCCTTTTTAATGGATGGCTAATTAATAGGCTGTTCAAGTATTTCCCTGCAAGTTTACTCAAGCGTGGGTAGACATTTTTAACACTCCACCAACTGATTGGATCATCATTTGAATCTAAACATCGTTTTCTTGGTGATAGTTTTTCAATCATTTGCACTGCATCTTTTCTTAATGCGTGTGTTTCTTCTACCGGACATAAATTATACCAGTGAATCTGTTATTGATTTGCTTGTAGAAGGTGTTGAACTTTGTTTTCCTTATAATGGGTGGCAATTAATAGGGTATTCGGATTGGGGAGTTTTTCAGCTGCAACACACAAAGTAACGATTTAACTTGTTTTAATATTATTACAAAAAAAAATTTAATTCATAACGAATCTAAGTAAGTTGCAATAGTATGAAGGTCATTAATTTCCACATAAAACGTTTTTCTACCTCTAGTTTAATTACATCTTTTTGTTCTTTTTAAACAAATGTATTTTCTTTAAAAGATGGTTCAAAAATGCTTCCTTAGCGTTGAAAATGGTATCACATAAGAGACAGAAGCTGTAGAGGCGCTGATTTTTTATTAGTTTCTTCAAATGGTTTCAATAGCTTAATACGAGTGTGATATGATGTCATTTTCCAAATTAATAAGTTTGTTAACTTTGGAATCTGGCGTACGAAGCAAGAATTTCTTTGAGCAATACTTCTTTTACATCATATGAAGTGTATTATTAAGCGAGTTGGAATGTCTTTGATAACATTAAGACTATATGGAATATCAAGCCGTTTTGAATTGCTTTCAACTCATTTACATTTTTATTTTCATTTTCTTTTTAAGATTCATCTTAAGTATTTTTATTATAAAATTCTTTTTTATAGATCTCGACAATAAACATCCGCACACCCAACATCCACCAAGGGCAAGCGGTTCGGATGCGCGGATCTTTAATATGTGTGCGAGATGCGGATGCGGATGCGGGGATGTTACCTATATATATATATTAATATACTTATATATATATACTATATATATATATTACTATCTATATATATATATATATATATATATATATATATATATATATATATATATATATATATATATATATATATATATAAATTTACAAATTATATTCACATTATTCACTAGTTATTGCTAATTTAAAAAAGTTTTCTTTAATTCAAAATTAAATTCTATGATTAACTATAGTATTTCAAGTTAGTTTTTTTATTGAAGTATTAGAATTTAAATATTAATTTTTGGTATCTGAAATGTGCATTAAGAACAAATAAATGTTTATTTTAATTTTTTTTTAAATAAAACGAGTGTTTTATTAGATTCCTAGGTAGGAAAAAAAACAACTTGTAAAAAAATTAAATTCACGAATATGTATTGTACACTGTCTTCAAATTTTCTCTCCACTTTTTCGGAGAAGCACGAGCAGTCACTTTTTATAATTGATTGAAAAATAGCATTATTCAATGGCAACGATTCTTACACTTTTTTTTATATTTTAAATAATCTTTTATATTTATTATGTAATATTTTCTTTCATATATGGCCAATTTTCGCTAAAAATAAGAGGAATTTGCTATCGTAACTTTATGAAATTAGGAAGAAAATCGATCGTTTCTATATAGTAGATAAGATTGCGACGTCTACAACATACATACACATCAACAAACATATATATATATATATATATATATATATATATATATATATATATATATATATATATATATATATATATATATCTATATATATATATATATACATATATATATATATATATATAATTATATATATATAAATTATATACATATATACATATATATATATATATATATATATATATATATATAACTTAACCTTTCTCTTGCTGTTAACCCATATACTTATGCAGCCTTCATATGCATATGTAGCCTGTATAACCAGCATGTATATATAATATGCTGTAATATATAAACCTGTATGCGCATATGTATACCATAACAATAATATATATATATATATATATACTGCTATATATATATCTATTATATATATATATATGATTGTAATATATAATATAGCATACTTATAACATATATGTAACCATGCCTTATCAATAACTGCCAGTAACTGTATGTATGCTGCTCTTCTCTTATAACTCTTTACCATAATATATATCCGAAAGTCGCTGTTTGTGGGGAAAGGAGTTTTCGGGATCTTTATGTAATAGGCCAATTAAAATGTCGTTATATATATATATATATATATATATAACATATAATATATATATATATATATATATATATATATATAATATACATATATATAATATTTTTTATATATATATATATATCTTTCTTAATATATATATATATATATATACATATATAAATATAGATATATATATATATATATATATATACTATCTTTGTATATATATATATATATATATATATATATATATATATATATATATATATATATATATATATATATCTGCTGCTGCTATATAATATATATATATATATATAATATATATATATATACTGCTCATATATATATTTATATATATATATATATATATATATATATATAACCATATATATATATATATATATATATATATATATATATATATATATATATATATATATATATATCCAAAAATTCGTGCTTTTATATATTTCATCTCGGAATGACAAAAAATCAGCCCTTCGAGACCCTAAAAACTTTTCTTCGTTGGAAATACCTCAATCTTTCTGGTTCTTCTACCTCAAACTCTTTCTGACATTTTGAAATTTTAAAATGTCAACTCCAACTTTGCTTCTTCCTCACTCTCTTCCTCCTCTTGGATCTCTGTCGGTAATGCTGTTGTTGTTTTAACACCTGCTAAAGCTTGAACCTTTTCTCAAACTTTTCCCTCTAATTCCATTGTAGACGGTTCCAGAGCTATTTATCCTCTCCGCTTCCTTTCAGTCCATTAAAATGTTATTTCTGCACTCTCTTAGCTTAACACTAAGAATGCGGAAATTCCTAAAGTCATCCCTCCAGAGGTCTTCAAAACTTGTGCTTCTGAGCTTGTACCCTGCCTTGGTAAGCTGTGTCCTCACAGCCTATCGACTTCAACCTTTCCCTCCTGCTGAAGAGGTCATTCATCCAGCATGTGTTGAAGACGCGGGACCTCAATCAACAATCCATCTATCGTCCTATCGCTTTAATCGCTGTTCTTCCTAAATTTTCGAATTTATTCTTATCAAAAAGATTTAGAAACATCTTCAATCTTCTAATCTTATCTCTGATTGCCAGTATGGTTTATATAAGAAGCGCTAGACTAAAGATCTTTTTTCCTTTTTCTCTAACTCTTGTTCTTCTGCTCTTCCGCATTTCGGTGAATATATCGAAGGCTTTCGATAAAATCTGGTCAAAAGCTTTAATTTTTAAACTTTCCATTTTCGATATTTATCCTTCAATTTGTAACCTTCCCTTGAATTGGGTTTCAGTCGTTCTATGGCTGCTGTTGTGGATAACCATCATTTATTCTTTTAATCTATCAATAGTTTTGTTCCTCAGAATTCTGTTCTATTCAAAACTCTTTCTCTATTTTGCATTAATGATATATATCCAATTACTGTTCCTCCTATCCACTCTTAAGCAGATAACTACACACATCATAGCTACTTGCAATTTGAAAGACAAATAATTCAACATCAAATAAATGATGTTAGGAGGGTAGCCTTGAAGCAATAGACCACTAATCTTTCCCGTACATATAGTTGTGTTAAAGAAAACATTATTGTTTTCAATGCCACTATCAATAACGTAGTGTCCTTGTCTATCTACTTGACATAATATTTCACACAACAATAATATCCTTTTTGAAAACACATTACTAAATTTCTTCTGTTCTTAATATTCTTGATATTTTCTTTTCTCGCCATATTTCTTTGAAAGATCACATAATGTTCTTTCTTACAAGTTTCTAGTTAGTTGAATGCTTTGAGCAGGGTTGTGAAGTCGGAGTTGGGGAGTCGATAATTTTGAAGAGAGTGAAGTTGGAGTCGGAGTCGGAGTCGATAATTTTGAAGAGGGTGGAGTCGGAGTCGAAGTAGGTAATTTTCAAGAGAGTGGAGTCGGAGTCGGAGTCATAAAATTTTGAGCTGACTCCACAACCCTGGCTTTGAGGAGCCTTCGGAACTTCTTCTCACCACCCCAGTTGCTATCTCTACATAAGGCCATTGTTAGCCTTTGTATGGAGTATGAATCACATATCCAGGGTGGTTCCACATATATATTTCTCTCCTTGATAAATTGTAGACTTGTTAGCTCTCCTACTCTCACTACCTTTCTCCAATTTTTCTAGCAGTCGAACTGTTGCATCACTCTCCTTATGATAATGCTATTACAATTTATATCGTTCTTCTGAATTTTCTAGTCTTGTACAAACAACCTTTTTTGAAGAGGGCTCCTACGACTCCTTTCAACTCTTAGACCCAGATTTAACTGCTATGCTCAATCTTACATGTGCTCCACTGGTAAAGTCTGGAACACACTCTCTTTATCTATTTTTCTAACTTCCTTTGATTTGTACAATTTAAAGTGTCGCGTATCGGAGCATGTCAGGACCAATTTTTGCAAAAAAAAAAAAAATGTGAAATTTAGTAACCCTCTGCCCTTTTGCCCACTGGAGGATATATATATATATATATATATATATATATATATATATATATATATATATATATATATATATATATATATATATATATATATATATATATATATATATATATATATATATATATATATATATAGAAACATTTTCTTCCATACTATTAACACAATATTCTTTTTAAATCAGCAATTTAAAATTATGAAAATATAAATGATAAATGTGTGTTCGGTTAATTTGTAATATATTAAAAGTTTGGGAAAGATAAACTGTTTGAGGAATTCTTCCTCTCAAATATAACTTTGGAACAAACTCAAAATTGTTTATTTACGTTATCATAATAGCAATTTTCTAAGTCAAAGAAAAGCTGATATTTGATAATCGTTATATTTTTTGATGTTTTCGTTTTTTTTTTTTTTTTTTTTTTTTTTTTTTTTTTTATTGAGTTACTAATGTATTATTTATTTATTATTATAAATATATAATTAGAATGTATTAGATATAAATTTTCGTATAGAGCACTAGTTTTATTACTTTTTAATTAGAAAGAAGAAAACCCATAAAAACCATAAAACTAATCAAAAAACTTATATATTTTTTTTAGTTGGTTTTAACAAAAAAAATCATGTTGGTTTAATCCAAACAACTATATATATATATATATATATATATATATATATATATATATATATATATATATATATATATATATATATATATATATATATATATATATATATATATATATATATATATATATAGTTAGTATATATATATATAGATATAAACATATAAATATATATATATATATATATATATATATATATATATATATATATATATAAGTAGTAACAGATGGATTTCGGAGCACGGTCCATTTTTGTATCACCCTGACCTTTTTTTGACCGCGACCTTTTTGACCTTGACCTTTTTGGGCAACCTGAATTTTTTACCTTAACTTTTTTTGGGCCTTGACCTTTTTGGGCCTTTACCTTTTTTGGCAACCGTAATTTTTTGGCAACCCTAATTTTTTGGCAACCCTATTTTTTGGCAACCCTAATTTTTGCAACCCTTCGAAGAAGGGTTGCGCCAAACGGTTGCGTAAGCAACCGTTGTACGTACCCCACCCTAATTTTTTCGACCAAACCTTTGGTCATCCATGGGTCAATTTTGGCCCACCCTAATTTTTGGCCACCCTTTAGGGGCTTAGCCCTATTTTTTGATGTCTTTACCTTGTTTGACCATGATATTTCTCCTAAAGCTTGCCAGATACCATGGGTCAATTTTGACCCACGGTACTTTGTCCCCCTTAGGGGCTTAGCCCTTTTTTGATGTCTTAACCTTTTTTGACCATGATTTTTCTCCAAAGCTTTACAGATACCATGGGTCAATTTTTGACCCACGGTAATTTTTTTCCTTCCTTTAGGGGCTTAGCCCTTTTTGATGTCTTAACCTTGTTTGACCATGATATTTCGGCCTTGACCTTGCCAGATACCATGGGTCAATTTTGACCCACGGTAATTTTTTGTCCTTCCTTTAGGGACTTAGCCCTTTTTTGATGTCTTAACCTTGTTTGACCATGATATTTCGGCCTTGACCCTGCCAGATACCATGGGTCAATTTTGGCCACTCGTGTCCCACCCTTCACATATTTCGTTCCTAACTTGAACGTATGTATCTAGTGATGTTCTATTAGTGTTCTATGATTATTCCATGATGCCTGGTGAGTAGTGAGTACCAAGCGAGTGCCAATGAGTGCCAATGAGTGCCAAGTAAGTGCCAATGAGTGATGAGTGCCAATGAGAGCCAAGTGAGTGCCAATGAGTGCCAATGAGTGCCAAGTGAGTGCCACATAGTGCCGAGTTGCCACAGTGCCAACTGAGTGCCACTTTTTTCAAGCCTTTTCTAGCCTCCCCTGAGCCCCGAATAGCCCTAATATGGGTATCTACCCCTAGGTAATAAGGTATGAGGATTCGATTGGTGTATATTACAAGTTGCTAGGATGCTTCCTACTATGAGTTAGTCTTTTTCTAACACTTATACACACTATGTCACTTATACACACATAAACTATGACACTTATACACACATTCACTATGACACTTATACGCATAGACACTTTACACTCGTCCTAAATATCATCTTTATTATTGACTCACACTCACACACTTGATATTTGATGCCTCAACTTTGATGCATCAATCTTGATCCATCAAAAATTCATGCGTCAGCATCGATGCCTCATCATTGATGGATGATGCCGCAGCACATACATTTTCTAACCCCTAGCCTTTCTACCTACAACAAAAATAGAACAGCAGCTAATACTGATGTCTCTCTCCCTAGTTCATAAGTTCGTACCATCAGGGCTGCATGCGCCCTCCGCGCGAAGGCTGCCAACCCCGCACCCGCAGGTGCGACCCGCCGCGTCTCCGCCCGCCGCGTTCCCGCCCGCCGCGTGCGCCCGCAGGCGCAATATTCCCGCGCGAATGAAAAATATATATACTATAAGTCATTCATTTTTATTTCATACTTAAACATTTCAAAGAATTTCTTTTCAAATATACTATGAGTCATTCATTTTTATTTCATACTTAAACATTTTTATTAAAAACATTTTCGCGAACCTAAAACTGTAACTCATTACAGACCTATTATTTAACACATATATTTATTAACATTATTTTTACTTAATACTTTTTTACTTAATACTTTTTAATTTATAAATTTTTAAAAATTGTATGTAAGAAGAAAAATCCAGAGTGTCTGATATATAATCATTTTATTTTAATAAAATTGTACGAAATTTTATTAAAAACATAAACTTTACATACCTTAAAGCAGTAAATCAGTAAATCAATAGAGGTGTTACCTAACAACAAAGGGATTAGTATGCTTTTTTTTACTGTTTTACTGCTTTAACTCATGTTTTACTGCTTTAACTCATATGTTTTACTGCTTTAACTCACATTTTTATTATTATTAACATTACATACCTAAAGCAGCAAATCAGCAACCAATAGAGGTGTTACCTGAACAATTCCAAGGGATTAGTATGCTTTGTTTTACTGCTTTACTGCTTTAACTCTTCTGCTTTACTGCTTTAACTCACTGCTTTAATGTTTTAACCTCACATACAGCACATACCTTGTGCAGTAAATCAAAATCAATAGAGGTGTTACCCAACACCTAAGGGATTAGTATGCTTTTTGTTTTACTGCTTTACTGTTTTTACTCATGTTTTACTGTTTTACTGTTTTGCTGCTTTACTGCTTTAACTTTCTGCTTACTGCTTTAACTTTCTGCTTTACTGCTTTAACTCATATGTTTTACTGCTTTAACTCACATATTTATTAACATTACATACCTTAAAGCAGTAAATCAGTAAATCAATAGAGGTGTTACCTAACACCTAAGGGATTAGTATGCTTTTGTTTTACTGCTTTAACTTTCTGTTTTACTGCTTTAACTCATGTTTTACTGCTTTAACTCATATGTTTTACTGCTTTAACTCATATGTTTTACTGCTTTAACTCATATATTTATTAACATTATGTTTTTTATTTTGTTTTAATACTTTTTATTTATTTTATTATTATTTTTATTTATTTTTATTATTATTTTTATTATTATTATATTTCTCACAAGAAAGGTAAACATTTCCTTCTTACCTGCTTAAAGGATCTTACCGATCCAGCATGTTTCAGTTTGAAATATATTTATAAAAATAATAATAACATTGATTCTCGATTCTTGTCTATACTGGAATTACCTTTTGACCTGGTATTAGGCTTAAATCGGCCTGGGATACAAAAAGGCTTATCCTAAATTTAGGCCTAAATTTAGGCCTAACGTAGTTATTGCACCACATTTTACAGAAAAAGGTCAGTTTGAAATATATTTTGACCTGGAATTAGGCCCAAATCGCCCCGGGATACAAAAAGGATTATCCTAAATTTTACAGAGAGAGGTCAGTTTCGTATCTGTAAGGAGTGCGGGTTGTTGTGTTTTCTCGTGATGGATTGTCAATGTACATAGATAATAATAATAATAATAAAGAAAATCCGAATTATTTAAAAAACTTTGAAATATTTTTAGTTAACATCGAGCGAATAATATAAATGTAAGTGAATAATTGTTATTTTTAAATAAGAACTTAGAAAGATTTTAATAAAATACATGTTATGTTAGCAGAGAAGAACTTATTTTGTTATTTTTATACTTATTACATGGCTAAAGATGATGTAAAGCAGTAAGTCAATAGAACAAAACGTGGCATAGCTTGGTGTAGAGGGGTGCTAGGGGCTGACCTTACTGATTTACTGATTTATTGCTTTAAGGTACGTAAAATATATGTTTTTAATAAAATTTCATAAAATTTTAGTAAAAGTTATTTTAAAACTTGATAGTTATAAAATTTATAAACAAAAAGTATTAACAGTTAATAATAAATTCTTTGTTCAAAGATAATGATTGATTTATTATAGAAGTTTTAAGAAACTTTGAAATAATTTTAGTTATATTTGAATGAGTAATATAAATGTACGTGATTTTTAATTAAAAACATAAAAATGTTTTAATAAATTATACGTTAGTATGTGTAAGTGAGTGTGCGTGGGTGGGTGTGTGTGTGTGTATGTGTGTGTGTGTGTGTGTGTGTGTGTAAATCGGTGTGTGAGTGTAAGTAAATCTGTGTGTGTGTAAGTAAATCTGTGTGTGTAAGTAAATATGTGTGTAAGTAAATCTGTGTGTGAGTGTAAGTAAATCTGTGTGAGTGTAAGTAAATCTGTGTGTGAGTGTAAATAAAGAAAATCCGAATTATTTAAAAAACTTGAAACAGCTTTTTAGTTAACATCGAGCGAATAATATAAATGTAAGGGAATAATTGTTATTTTTAAAATAAGAACTTAGAAAGATGATTTTAATAAAATACATGTTATGTTAGCAGAGTAGAAAAAGAACTTATTTTTGTTATTTTTATACTTATTACATGACTAAAGATGATGTAAAGCAGTAAGTCAATAGAACAAACGTGGCATAGCTTGGTGTAGAGTGGTGCCTGACCTTACTGATTTACTGATTTATTGCTTTAAGGTACGTAAAATATATGTTTTTAATAAAATTTCATAAAATTTTAGTAAAAGTTATTTTAAAACTTGATAGTTATAAAATTTATAAACAAAAAGTATTAACAGTTAATAATAAATTATTTGTTCAAAGATAATGATTGATTTATTATAGAAGTTTTAAGAAACTTTGAAATAATTTTAGTTATATTTGAATGAGTAATATAAATGTACGTGTTTAATTAAAACATAAAATGTTTTAATAAATTATACGTTATATGTGGTAAATGAGTGTGCGTGTGAGTGTAAGTAAATCTGAGTGTAAGTAAATCTGTGTGTGAGTGTAAGTAAATCTGTGTGAGTGTAAGTAAATCTGTGTGTGTAAGTAAATCTGTGTGTGAGTGTAAGTAAATCTGTGTGACTGTGTGTGTGTGTGTGTGTGTGTGTGTGTGTGTGTGTGTGTGTGTGTGTGTGTGTGTGTGTAAGTGTAAATGTAAGTGTCCATGGGTAAATGTAAGTGTCATAGTGAATGTGTGTATAAGTGTCATAGTGAATGTGTGTATAAGTGTAAGTGTGTGTGTGTGTGTGTGTGTGTGTGTGTGTGTGTGTGTATAAGTGTAAATGTAAGTGTCTATGGGAAAATGTAAGTGTCATAGTGAATGTGTGTGTGTGTATAAGTGTCATAGTGAATGTGTGTATAAGTGTATGTGTGTGTGTGTGTGTGTGTGTGTGTGTGTGTGTGTGTGTGTGTGTGTGTGTGTGTGTGTGTGTGTGTGTTCTAAATAATAATAACAATAGGCATGAAGTAAATAACACTAAGTATAATAATAAAAATAAAATAATAAAAATAATAAAAATAATAATAAAAATAAATAAAAATAATAATAAAATAAATAAAAAGTATTAAAACAAAATAAAAAACATAATGTTAATAAATATATGAGTTAAAGCAGTAAAGCAGAAAGTTAAAACAGTAAAGCAGAAAGTTAAAGCAGTAAAGCAGAAAGTTAAAGCAGTAAAGCAGAAAGTTAAAGCAGTAAAGCAGTAAAACAAAAGCATACTAATCCCTTAGGTGTTAGGTAACACCTCTATTGATTTACTGATTTACTGCTTTAAGGCATGTATGTAATGTGCATGAGTTAAAGCAGTAAAGCAGTGAGTTAAAGCAGTAGAGAAGGTTAAAGCAGTAAAGCAGTAAACAAAAGATAATAACTCTTAGGTGTGTTAGTGGACCTCTATTGATTTTACTGATTTACTGCTTTAAGGTATGTAATGTATGTGAGTTAAAGCAGTAAAGCAGTGAGTTAAAGCAGTAAAGCAGAGTTAAAGCAGTAAAGCAGTAAAACAAAAGCATACTAATCCCTTAGGTGTTAGGTAACACCTCTATTGGTTTACTGATTTACTGCTTTAAGGTATGTAATGTTAATAAATATGTGAGTTAAAGCAGTAAAACATATGAGTTAAAGCAGTAAAACATGAGTTAAAGCAGTAAACAGTAAAACAAAAGCATACTAATCCCTTTGTTGTTAGGTAACACCTCTATTGATTTACTGATTTACTGCTTTAAGGTATGTAATGTTAATGTTTTTAATAAAATTTCGTACAATTGTAGTAAAATAAAATGATTATATATCAGACACTCTGGATTTTTTCTTCTTACATACAATTTTTAAAAATTTATAAATTAAAAAGTATTAAGTAAAAAGTATTAAGTAAAAAATAATGTTAATAAATATATGTGTTAAATAATAGGTCTGTAATGAGTTACAGTTTTAGGTTCGCGAAAATGTTTTTAATAAAAATGTTTAAGTATGAAATAAAAATGAATGACTCATAGTATATTTGAAAAGAAATTCTTTGAAATGTTTAAGTATGAAATAAAAATGAATGACTTATAGTATATATATTTTTCATTCGCGCGGGAATATTGCGCCGTGGCGCACGCGGCGGGCGGGGGAGCGCGGAAACACAGCCTGCGGGCGCATCGGTGCGGCGGGATCATGCGGCGGGCGGTGGGGACGCAGGTCGCACCCAGGGAAAAAGGTTGTCAGCTTCGCGCGAGGGGCGCATGCGGCGCCTCTATGGTACGCTTATGGAACTAGGGGAAGACATCAATATTAGCTATGTTCTTTGGTGTAGGTAGAAAAGGCTAGAAGAGGTTAGAAAATGTATCAATGCTGCGGCATCAATCCATCAAAGTTGAGGCAACAATGCTGAGGCATCAATGCTGAGGCATCAAAGTTGAGGCATCAAAGTATGTATGTAAGTGAAAGTGTTTGTGGTGAGTGTGGAGTGTAAGTGTATGCGGGTTAGTGTAAGTGTCTATGGAGAGTGCTAAATGTCATAGTGTGTATAAGTGTCATAGTGAATGTATGTATAAGTGACATAGTGTATGTGTGTATAAGTGACATAGTGTATGTGTGTAAGTAAATCTGTGTGTGTGAGTGTAAGTAAATCTGTGTGTGTGTGTGTGTAAGTAAATCTGTGTGAGTGTAAGTAAATCTGTGTGAGTGTAAGTAAATCTGTGTGTGTAAGTAAATCTGTGTGTGTGTGTGTGTGTGTGTAAGTAAATCTGTGATATATATATATATATATATATATATATATATATATATATATATATATATATATATATATATATATATATATATATATATATATATATATATATATATATATGTGTATATTATATGTATATATATATATATATATATATATATATATATATATATATTTGTAGATGGGCCTGAGCATGTTTGGGTAGTAAAAAGCCACGTGTTAGTTCTCGAGACGAGACCTAATACCAAAAATAAAATAAAAATAATAAAAATAAAAATAATTACGTAAATAATAAAAGTAATTCAAATAAAATAATTAAAATTCAAATAAAAATGATTCAAATAAAATTTTCGATATCTCAAATAGGTCTAAAAGTGTAACTGCTTCGAAATGTGGCCGCAAACGAAACTGCCTCTCTCTCTCTCTCTCTCTCTCTCTCTCTCTCTCTCTCTCTCTCTCTCTCTCTCTCTCTCTCTCTCTCTCGCTCGCTTTGTAGATGCGCGTGAGCATGTTTGGTTTGTGGTTTGACTGGGACAGTAAAAAGCCACGTGTTAGTTCTCGATACGAGACCTAATACCAAAAATAAAATAAAAATAATGAAAATAATTACGATACGCAAATAATTAAAATAATTAAAATAATAAAAATAATTAAAATAATTCAAATAAAAATGAATAAAATATTTCAAATAAAAATGAATAAAATTTTCGATATTAAAGAGAACAAACAATGATAGCATGGGCTTCCGACACGTGATTTTACGGTTCGAATTCAGTGTAACGTTTCACTTTGTGATTCTCAAGACGAGAGACGTTATAACAGAAAATAAAATAAAAATAATAAAAATACGTAAATAATTAAATAATTCAAATAATTAAAATAATTAAAATTCAAATAAAAATGATTCAAATAAAATTTTCGGTATCTCAAATAGGTCTAAAAGTGTAAATGCTTCGAAATGCTGCCGCATATATATATATATATATATATATATATATATATATATATATATATATATATATATATATATATATATATATATATATTTTTCTTATATTATGTATATATATATATATATATTGAATATATTATTATTATTATTATTACATATTACATATATTACAGACATATATATTTTGTTGGTATTTTCTACATATTACATATTAGTATATATATGTATATAACCACATTATTTATTATTTCTCTTCCCATTTTTCACACATTATTATTATTATTATTATTATTATTATTATTATTATTATTATTATTATTATTATTATTATTATTATATTATTATTATTATTATTATTATTATTATTATTATTATTATTATTATTATTATTATTATTATTATTATTATTATTATTATTATTATTATTATTTTCGGCATTTAAATTGATTTGATTTCAAAATATCTCATTACCAGATCTCACGTTTGGATCTGTGGACTAAAGGTCATAAATTTGCCCGAGTGGTGGGTATTCGTATTGTATCTGTGTTTATATATTTTGATTTATGACCAAGTGGAACTCGAACATATAAAGACGGTAAGGCTTGAGGCAAAAAGATCGGATAAGTGTAGATGCAAAGGGACGGTGAAAAGTCGTGAGTCATGACCACGGGTGAGGGTGTGTGTGTGTGTGGGTGTGTGTGGGTGTGTGTGTGTGTGTGTCGGCGGGCGGGCGGGACACGCTGTGGTTCGCACATGCGGGTGCGGTGGATTCGAAACAACAAGGTTAAGACATCAAAAAAGGGCTAAGCCCATAAATGAAGACGAAAAATTACTGGGCAAAAATTGCCCACGGTCGAAAAAAAAAATTAGGGGTGAAGGTGGCTAACGGTTGCCGATGGCTCAGCATAGCAACCCTTCTTCGAAGGCTGGTTGCTAAAAATTAGGCTAAGCAAAAATTAGGGTTGCCAAATTACCGTGGCCAAAATTGACCCATGGAAGACCAAAGGGTTGGCCGAAAAAAGGTCACGGGTTCTCAAAATCCGGGTTCTCAAAAAGGTCAAGGCCCAAAGGTCAAGGCCGGTAAAATTAAAAAAGGTCAAGGCAAAAAAAAGTGAAGGTCAAAAAAGGTCAAGGGCAAAAAAGGTCAGGGTGGTACAAAAATGGACCGTGCTCCAATCATCTGTTACTACTTCTAGGTATATATATATATAGTATATATATATATATATATATATATATATATATATATATATATATATATATATATATATATATATATATATATATATATATATATTATTTATATTTTTATATATATATATATATATATATATATATATATTCTATCATTTAAACTTCATTTTCAAAGCTTTATAAATTTTGACATTGTAGAGGAATATAAAACCGCAATGCAAAGCTTCTACTCTATATGTGAGATTGTGCGTCATATGTGAAACTTTTAATTCTTCTTAATTCCACTATTAGTATTATTCTTACGTTATATTATATAATTTTAAGCATGAACGGAAATAGTCAATTGTTAGCGTGAATGTGTTCGGACGAATTGTCATTTTGACTACCTATAGCTTT
>JABUQX010141828.1:42500-44806 GCA_015478945.1 Trachelipus rathkii
ATATATATATATATATATATATATATATATATATTATATATATATATATATATATATATATATATATATATATATATATATATATATATATATATATATATATAAGAAATATATATATATATATATATATATATATATATATATATATATATATGCGTGTGTGTGTGTGTGTGTGTGTGTACACACACAATTTCCCATACATTGTAAATCATAAGGGGGGAATATAGTCCTTTACACCATTTATATATTAAAAGACATTTAAAGTCGTTTTCTATAGTGTCAAGATTGACTTACATAACCAAGAAAATCTAAATATTTTCAAAAAGTTGGTCTTATATTTCCTAGACTAGTTTATTTATTCATTTATTTATTTATTTATATTATTATTATTATTATTATTATTATTATTATTATTATTATTATTATTATTATTATTATTATTATTATTATTATTATTATTATTATTATTATTATTATTATTATTATTATTATTATTATTATTATTATTATTATTATTATTATTATTATTATTAAACGTTCACACCTCACGAGCATTGCCCTATTCTATTATCTTGGGTGTGTCTTAATAAATTTAGATTTTTTTCTAAATGTCAATTGGTCTTTATATGTAACACAAATTTAACATATTTCATTAGTCATTTATGAAGTAATAAAAAATTAACTAATTAATTAAATAAATACTATATTTTATTAATTTATTACCAAGATAAATTTATAGTAGACATTTTTATTATTTTATGTTTTCGATAAATAGTTTTTGCCTACAAGCGATACAGACTTTTGTCTGGCACAAAATAAAATTGGTAATGTTATTGTGAAATTGGAATGGCTTCAAGGAATATATTTATTAAAAAATAAATAAATAAATATATAAATAAATGA
Organism: Trachelipus rathkii; assembly: GCA_015478945.1. Classification (NCBI taxonomy): domain Eukaryota; kingdom Metazoa; phylum Arthropoda; class Malacostraca; order Isopoda; family Trachelipodidae; genus Trachelipus; species Trachelipus rathkii. Next base: position 43,404 of record JABUQX010141828.1, read on the forward strand.
ATAAATAAATAAATAAAAACTAATCGGGGTCTTTTCCAAAAGAAATCTATTTATTTATTTTATTTTATAAACTACGTCTAAAATTTATTTTATTTTTAAAGACTTTTTCTGTTGTGTTTCTTAAATTTTTGAAAACAATTCTAGAAATTTCAGAGTTAGTCACTTTCGATTTAAGCGTAGAATGGCTCATAAAACGATCTACATTTTACAAGACAATATCATGAAATCGAAAAGTATTAAGAAAATTGAACTTATTTCCAGATAATTCTTATTTCTACACCGCAAAGAAAATCTTCAACGAAAAAATGACAAAAAAATATCACCAGGAAAATGTTTTGGATTATTTTCTTATTAGTAAAATAAATTAGTGGAGCTACTTTTATAAATAATATGTCTTTTTGGCGTTGAAAATTTTGTTGCGATAATTTTCACATTGTTGGCCAAAAATTTATATTATGAAGAGCAATATAAACATAATCGCTCACTTTATTTAAGAATGATTAGATAAATTAGTGATTACATGAATGAGATGAGTAAATGAGGTAGGGTGGATAAATAAATAAGTGATAAAAATAAATGGTAGAAAAAATGGGTAAATAAATAAATAAATGAGGTAGATAAATAAGTAATTAAATAAGATAAATATATGAAAAAAATGAGTTAATAAATGAAATGAGTAAATGAGGTAGATAAGCAAATAAATAAAGGAGAAAAAAATGAGTAAATAAATGATGTAGGTAAATGTTGATATGAAAAATAAATGAGGTACATAATTGAGATAAATAAATGAGGTAGATAAATAAATAAATAAATGAAACAAAAATAAATAAATAAATGAGCTGAAAAAATGAGGTAGATAAATAAGAAAATAAATGAGAGAAAAATGAGTAGATAAATGCCATTAAATAAGATAAATAAATGAGGTAGGTAATTGAACTAAATAAACAAGTAGATAAATAATGAAATAAATTTATGAATAAGTGAGTAAATAAATGAGATGAATAAATGAGGTAGATAAATAAATGAGAGAAAATGAGTAAGTAAATGAGGTAGATAAATGTTAATAAATATGATAAATAAATGAAGTAGGTAATTAAGATATATAAATAAAGTAGATAAGTAATTAAATAAATGAAACAAAAATGAGTAAACAAATGAGATGAATAAATGAGGTAGATAAAATAAGTATATAAATGTTAATAAATAAAATAAATAAATGAGGCTTATAATTGAGATAAGCAAATGAGGTATATAAATAATTAAATAAATTAGCAGGTAGATAAAATTAGTTTTAAGGTGTTTTTAAACTGCTACCTACATTTATTATTATTATTATTATTATTATTATTATTATTATTATTAATTAAACGAACACCCAAACAGACTGAACGAATAAGGCCAGC
>JABUQX010141829.1:0-10000 GCA_015478945.1 Trachelipus rathkii
CAGTATTACTTCGTTCAGTCAAGATTTGGGTGTTTAACCGTTTCGCATTTATCATTGAGAAACGCTTTTTCGCGTTTTTCGTGCGCGGGACTCAATAACATAATAATATATATATCTTAATATAATATAATAACATACTTTATATATAAATACAGCCTTATATATATATATAATATATATATATATATATATATATATATATATATGTATGTATGTAATAGTATAATATATAATAACAAACAAATATAATATATGTATATGTTTATATAACTATATAACATCATATATATATATCTTTTATGTAGTTTATAATATAACCAATAATAATATGTATAACAACATACATGTATAGCAACCAATAACCATAACAACAACCAACATATAACTGTATAATACATACTTCAATAATAATAATAATAATAACATGTATATATATATATATATGGAAATACATATATATCTCGATGATAATAAAGCATTCAACCTTTATTCAGCTATCATCTTATTTATACAGGTTTCTAATATATATATATATATATATATATATATATATATATATATATATATATATATATATATATATAAATATATTATATATATTGTAATAAAAAAATTACCACCCTCCTTCTTTTCTTCTTTTTTTTTATTCTCTAGAATTCAGAATTTGTGGTTATTCTATTTGAATCACATTCTTAAGAAAACCTTCCATATTTGTCTAATTCTCTTATCAGATACAAGAAAGTAAGTGTAAATAAATGATTCGTTAATACACATACATACATATTTATGACCTAAATTATTAATAGAGGTTTTTGATTTTATTATAGTTCAACTCTACTTACACTTGAGCACAGGTCAGGTGCTCTTATCAATTCTCCTTTCTACTCTCTCCAAGCGTCCTCCGGAATTATCTGGAGGTATGTTGTGATCCTCCAGTCATTCTTATATTAATATTAATATTTTTATATAAGTTTTTAAAATGAAATATGAATAAGTTAGGAAGATTAAATTTATACATTACATATTCATTGATTCATAGTAAAGGCAGTTTATTTTTGTTTTTAGGCACGGGGTATGGACCCGTTAACGTCTACACTTTAGAATCTACATTTATCAACAATACACTTATCCACGGACCCCTTGAATTGCAGAGTAACAGGAAATACGTAATTAATAAAACAGTTTATCACCGTGTTTAAATAGAAGGAGAAAAAGTGGTTACGTATACTAAGAACCAATTCTTTAGTATAAATAAGTGCGTATAACAAAAACCAATATTTACCTGTAAATCAAGAAAAACATACTATTTTTACTAAAATAAAATAAAAGGTCTAAAGGACTAAGAAATTAATTGCTTTGCCAGCCAGGAACTAATTAGTGCAAAGTAAAGAAAAACAATTCGTTCTTATATGTTAGTGTGGTCTGGTTTAAGTCAATTATTTATATTGCAAAGAATATGACTATTTAAAACTAAAAACTATTAAAAATTAGTGAAAGTTTAAGACTTATTAAAAAAAGAAGTTTGATGAATATTCGTAAAAAGTTGACCGAAACTTCAAAAACTGATACAATTTTAATTACTATTTATGTAGGCACCTTAAAATATTTTATAGTTAAATGTTTTCTATTTTTATTTTTGGGGATTATTTTTAAATGAGGTGCACCAGAGTGAAAGGTTATTGGGGATAATTAGCTTCTTTATAGAAATATCTTGTGTATGAAAAATTATATATATTATTTAATGACATATGAATTAAAAGTTATTAAAGTTACCTAAAAGAACCGATATTTTTAAAATATGTACCTCCTGTTAAATAAATAAAAACATGTTTAAAACAATAAAAACAAATAAAATGCTGGTAAAGATAAAATCGTAGGTTAGAAAGGTAATAATAAATTTTACAGTCTACTTACTAGTCAAAATATTGCATCTCCATATCACATCATTCCATGTTTATTTATTTCTTTTAAATCTGTTTATTTTCTAATTTCATAAAACATCGTATGGCTGTATTGTTCGAGGTGCAAAAACTATAATATATCATCTCTCAACCCATCAACATCTTAAGCTAGTGGCCAAGTGGTAGTATTTCGTTAGAAGAAACGAAAGTGCTGTCTCCATGGGCCCAGATCGCTTTTTATTCTGCTTTCTTTTTCTAAAACGTAAATTTTGTTTCACTATTTCTTATTATTTCATATTCCTATTAATTTTTATTTTCTCCATTTATATTATTTTGCTTTGCTACCAAGATTTTATTCATTTATGTTCCGGAAATTATCATCATCATTTCACCCCCAGTTTAGGAACATAATATTGGTAGCAGAGCGTAGTTTCTGATACTACCCTTGGTTTCTACCGTTTTTATTACTTTTGAAGTTCCGTCCCTATTTTCGTTTCTGTTCTTTTCTTTTTGTTACGGTTTACACCTCTTATTCGTTTAATTTTTGGTTTTTCTTTAAATCGTTCTGCTTTTTTCATTCACTCCCCCAAACTTACAACTAAAAAAATCATGGCAGTCTAAACATCTATTGAGTCAATCAACAAATGAGATATCCAATGTAACCATCCCCGAACTGACCTCTGAGTCACCCTCCTCCTCATATATAACTCCAGTTAAGATGCCTTTTTCCTCCAATCCCTCTTCTCTTTTGCCTTGTCAGCCCCAAATTTCGTTAGAACCATCCCCTGAATTCCAACAACCTCAAGTAGTTTTACCTTCCTTGAATGAATGTCATACTGACGCGTGCAAGCATGTACAAATAACATATGAAATGAACAATCAAAAATTAATATTACAAGTACTCCAACAAAACCAGCAAATGTTAGGAGTGCTTACACAAATAATGAATCTTTTAGTTCAACGAGAATCTCAAACCATTACTAATAATACTAACAATTTCCCTAACCAAAGGTACCATAAATCACCTACTCATTCACAAAGAAATACAAGTCAACAATGGTCTAGTGGTAATAAACATCTTAAGTGTACCTATTGTAGGAAAAACGGCCATGACATCCGTAAATGTAAATCCCGTCCATATTGCAGTTTTTGTCACAAACGGGGACATTTGTACACAGCCTGTTACTCTAGACAGAACAAATGTATTCATTGTGAAAAGCAAGGACACGTCATAAATAACTGCCCACAACGAAGACAAAAAGCACCACATTATGACAATGATGAATGTCCTATATGTACAGGCAAACATTTGGGAATTGAATGCCCACAGTGGACAGCGAAAAATTCTTCCAAAAGTCTTAAAAATGTTAAGAGTCCCGTAAGACCTGACTCACCTCTGGTATCTCCTCCATTACAATCTTCAAAGGAAGAGGTATTTAATGAAGTTTTAGATCCCCCTCCACTCTCTCACACTACTAGCAATACTAACCAGGACACACTGAAAAATACAAAAGACATTACATAAATTACCTAAATAAATAGTATAGGCAGTTTATTTTTGTTTTTAGGCACAGGGTATGGACCCGTTAACGTCTACACTTTAGAATCTACACTTATCAACAATACACTTATCCACGGACCCCTTGAATTGCAGAGTAACAGGAAATTCGTAATTATTAAAACAGTTTATCACCGTGTTTAAATAGAAGGAGAAAAAGTGGTGACGTATACTAAGAACTAATTCTTTAGTATAAATAAGTGCGTATAACAAAAACCAATATTTACCTGTAAATCAAGAAAAACATACTATTTTTACTAAAATAAAATAAAAGGTCTAAAGAACTAAGAAATTAATTGCTTTGCAAGCCCTGAACTAATTAGTGCAAAGTAAAGAAAAACAATTCGTTCTTATATGTTAGTGTGGTGTGGTTTAAGTTAATTATTTATATTGCAAAGAATATTTAAAACTAAAAACTATTAAAAATTAGTGAAAGTTTAAGACTTATTAAAAAAAGAAGTTTGATGAATATTCGTAAAAAGTTGACCGAAACTTCAAAAACTGATACAATTTTAATTACTATTTATGTAGGCACCTTAAAATATTTTATAGTTAAATGTTTTCTATTTTAATTTTTGGGCATTATTTTTGAATGAGGTGCACCAGAGTGAAAGGTTATTGGGGACAATTAGCTTCTTTATACAAATATTTTGTGTATGAAAAATTATATATATATCATTTAATGACATATATGAATGAAAAGTTATTAAAGTTACCTAAAAGAACCGATATTTTTAGATTATGTACCTCCTGTTAAATAAATAAAAACATGTTTAAAACAATAAAAACAAATAAAATGCTGGTAAAGATAAAATCGTAGGTTAGAAAGGTAATAATAAATTTTACAGTCTACTTACTTGTCAAAATATTGCATCTCCATATCACATCATTCCATGTTTATTTATTTCTTTTAAATCTGTTTATTTTCTAATTTCATAAAACATCGTGTGGCTGTATTGTTCGAGGTGCAAAAACTATAATATATCATCTCTCAACCCATCAACATCTTAAGCTAGTGGCCAAGTGGTAGTATTTCGGTCTCCATGGGCCCAGATCGCTTTTTATTCTGCTTTCTTTTTCTAAAACGTAAGTTTTGTTTCACTATTTCTTATTATTTCATATTCCTATTAATTTTTATTTTCTCCATTTATATTATTTTGCTTTGCTACCAAGATTTTATTCATTTATGTTCGGAAATTATCATCATCATTTCACCCCAGTTTAGAACATAATGCATTTATGTATGTGAATATGTGTGTGTATGTATATGTAGCCAGCTAGCATATGTAATAGTAACAGTATGTATATAACTAACCAGCCTTAGCCTTGTAGCAGCAATAACCAGCCAGCGCAGCTAACAGTAGTATGTAGCTGCTGCTGCTGCCTCATGCTGTAGCTAACAATAATAGCCAATAATGGCAACCTTGTATGCATGATTGTTTAGTAACCTTATAATGTTGTAGCAATAGCATATAGCTTAGCAATAATATATATTAAATGATCAACCAACCAACCAGCCAGCCAGCCAATAACTGCTGTATAGTATATGTAGCCAATAATATGTATATGTAACAGCCAACAATATTAATGTATGTACGTAGCCAGCAATAGCCAATAACGCCATGCTAACAACCAACCAACCAATATGTATGTATGTATGCAGCAAGACAAATAAGTATTTGTATAATAATAATAATATATATATGTTTATCTATATATAACAATATATGTATATACTAATAATAATAATATGTAATAGGTATCTTCTATAATAATAATAGCTCAGCTGCTGACACAAAATATATGGATGGATTGGATATCATATAGCATATCTGTATCATGATTAAAATGTAATAGCCAATATATGTATAATAATAACGTAATAATAACGTAACTTAACCAATATTGTATATATATAGCCTTAATAATAATATATGTAAAGATATCAAAGGGTCAAAATAAAATATTTTCCAAGTTTATGCTTAATAATATATATATATAATAACAGCATTTATGGTTGGCGACAGCCATATATATATAATATACCAACCAGCCTACGTGCTTTGCTAATATATATATATGGTTAGTATGCATACATAACCAGCCAATAGCCATGTTTATGTATGTATAACCAACCTTAGCCAACATGTACCAACCAGCAGCTTGGCATATGTAGCTTGTGTGCCGCCAGCAGCCAACGGCCAGCCAGCCAGCGGCGGCGGCGCCAGCAGCCGGCGCGGCTGCCGCCAGCGGCCCGGCTGCCAGCAGCCGGCAGCGATGCCCAGCAGCCAACGCAGCCAGCCAACAACCAGCAGCCAGCTTAACTCTGGCCCATAATAATGTAGCCAGCGCGCTAGCAAGCCAACCAGTATATATAACAACAGTAATAATAGCCTTAATAATAATATGTATATGTAATAATAATAATAATAGCATATAATAATAACCTTAGCTCTGCTATGCATAGTAATAATGTAACCAGCCAGCCAATAATGAGTCGCTGTATAACCAATAATAACGTAATAGCATAATATATTCATGTAACAACCTTTAACTGCTGTAATATATGTAATAATATGTATAATAACAATAATATAGCAATAATAATATAACCAGCCAACAAGATAATAGCCAGCAATAATAATAATAATGTATAACAGCAGATAGTAATAATATATGTATATATATATTTATAATTTAAGCTATCTTCAACAACAATAATAACCAGCCAGCTGGCCCAGCCAGCTAATAACCAGCCAGCAGCAAAAGCCAGCCAGCCAGCCAACCAGCCAACTAGCCAACCTTAATAGCTGCTGCTAGCTGTAACCCAGCAGCAACCAACTAGCCAATAGCAATAATAACCAATATAATAACCAACCAACCAACCAGCCAATAATAATAACTCTTCTGCTATGCATAGCCCGTAGCAGCATAATAACTGCATAGCAATATGTATGCTGCCTTGCTGGCACGCTGCCAGCAGCTGCGCACTGCCTTTGCTTTACTCTTTCTCTTAGCAACAACTTATATATATATAATATGCTTGCCTATAGGCTATGCAGTGTTGTTGATGCTGCTCTTCTTCTTCTTCAGCCTGTATGTACCAGCCAGCAGCCAGCAGCCAACCAATAGCAGCCCAACGTAACAACCAGCTGTATAGCTCAACAACAGCAGCATAATAACCATATGTAGTAGCCATAATATATATGGGACTACTTAAAATCAGATGGATTTTTTGATTCTGCGCCAAAGCACTTATGGCGAGTTGTGAAATAAAGACTATGAAGGTATCACCCTGCCGGTGCAACATCATTTAAGTGTATTTGGTTATCGCCCTGCATTTTTTAGCATTTTTTACAATGCTGGGTGTGTCATGTAACCTTTTATATGGTTTACTTTCACGAGAAGAGTATCAAAATAAAATTTTGTTTAAAACTTTGAGAAGGTCTTTAATAAACGGAATTTTTATGTGATGTGATAAGATTTTGCTGATCAGTGTATAAACCACTGGCATTATTTTGACTGATAATGTTTGAGTGAACGTTTATGTGTCGTATTATCCATCATGAAATATTACCTATCGCATTTATGAAATTGAATGAAAAGAGAATAATGAATATCGATATCTGTGAATAGACAACTTTAAAAGGCGTACGGTTCTGACGATATTTTTCCTATGGTTCTCAAAACTTGTGCTGCTGATCTTCTACACTGTCTTGATAAACTGTTCCGTTTCTTTTTTTTTCTATTTTTACCTTCCATTCATGCAAAAATTTAGCTCTCCATTCAACGTGTGATGAAAAAGTATCATTCTACCGCTTTAGCTTCTGATGTTTCTAAAATTTTCCGTTAACAGAAAGAATGGGAAATATCTCAAATCTTCTAATCTTATCTCCAACAGCCAGTATGGTGATCTTCTTTCTGATTCTTCGGCATCTTATCTTCGGTATTTCAGTGTATCTTTTGTTGTGGCGCTGGAAATATCGCAAGCCTTTGCTTGAGTCTGGCGCAAAGCTTCGATTTCTGAATATTTCTCTTTCGATAACTGTCCTCTCTCCTTTTCCTTCCCTTTGATTTCGGCTGTTATAGATGTCCACCGTTCATTTTTTAAATCTATAAATAGTGGAGCTCCCCAAGTTTCCCCAGGTTTCCCCAGGTATCTTTCTTCTTTTCATCAATGACCTTCTCTATCATATAATCACCTATCCACTCTCTTACCAACGAGTTCACCTTCATTTCTACTGGAATTTTATTTTGAAAGGCGTAGCTCTAATAAACAATTAACTCACGCTAGAAGGCTAACTTGGACCAAATAACTAAATTCTACTTGAAGCATTGAGAGAAATGTTGTTTTTAATGCTTCAAAAACTTATTTCCTTCATCTTTCTAATTAGACATAATCTTTGTCTTTTAAAACACACACAAAAAATCAAACTTGCACTGTATATAAAATTGTTGGTTATACTTTTTCTTTTGACCTTAAATGGGAAAAAACTACTTCTCTTTCTAAGCAAGCTTATAAGAATTTAGGAGCTCATAATTTTATCAACTAACCCCAGTTGCTTGTTCATTATAGGGTGTCGTTCTCGTCTGTATGAGTACGTTGCACACATGTGGTGTGGTTTCAATTATACAGCTCTTCTTGAAAGTTTCAGTCAATTGGTTTTCATATATATATATATAAATAAATAGCCAGCCAACGCCAGCCAACCAGCATGCTAACAGCAACAACCTGCATATATTGTAGTAGCCAGCAACTGCCAATATTAGCATGCCAACTAGCACCAGCAGCCCATGCAGCCAGCCTTCCTTCATATACTAACCAGCAGTAATAATATGCGCCACAGCGCTGTGGCAGCCAACCCGCGCTGTATGCTCCCAGCAGCAACCAACAGCAGCCAGCCAGCGCCATGGCGCCAGCCAGCCAACATATATTTATAACCCAATAACCAATAATAATAATATATATGTAATAATAACAACCAACAACTAACTATATGCTAACTGTAGTAGCAATAGCCAGCATCGCTACTGGATAATAACAATATATTATCAGTAGTAGCCAGCCAGCTGTAATAACCAGTAATAGTAACCATAGCCAACCAATAACCAATGGCAATAGCCATGTAGTATCAGCAGCAGCCAGTATGGCTCAGCCAGCCAGTAGCCAGCCAACCAACCAGCCAGTAGCCAACCAACCAATAACAACCTTAGCTATGCTAATAGTATAGCCAATAATAGCCAATATGTATAAGGGTATGTATGTATATGTATAAGTCGAAAATGACGCGTCGCTAAGGATAGATGTCCACTCGCGGAACGGAAGGCTCTAGCCCCATGAAACCCCACGTCAACAAAGACGATAGCATCAATGTAACTATGTAACCACTCTGCAGAGAATTGGTTGCAGTATTGGGGCCGTCACCGCGATAAATTTATTAAAACATAAACCACGTAGCTTGACCTGGGGCTAGACCTATGTTATTGTTGGGTATAATCGAGCGATGGATCATTCACGTAAGAAGCGACTATTATAAACATGGAGAAGATAGTGCGTCAACTGTCAAGAGATCAGTGCGCATGCAGATAACAACACTCCACGCCGAAGGACACGGGTACCAGGCGCTTGGTCGACGGTTGGTGTGATCACACAACGATTGCACGGGGGGTCCAACGGTACCAGGAAACCCTGACTGCTAATAGTGGTTTAGCCAAAATTTATTAAAATTGGTAATTATTGATATTATGAAAAACGATAATTAATTTAATAGGTTTAATAGATTCCTATCTTTGAATTGATATATATATATATATATACTATATATATATATATATATATGCTGTATAATAGTAATAACTTATAATATATATATATAACAACATATATATATGTAATATATACTATATGTATATACATGTATAACAACATAACCTTAGCCAGCCTTGCCTTCGCTGCGCTATTTGTAACAGCAACCAACCCAGCCAGCAGCAACCAGCCAGTAACAATATATAGCATATATAACTCGCCAGCAATAGCCAGCAGCAACCAGCCAGCCATGTATGTAACCAACCAGCCTTCATAGTATTGTAATAACTATTCTTCATATATATATAGCTAATGTGAAAAAAAATCGTATATACCAATAATAATAGTAACAACCAGCAGCCAGCTTAGCCAGCCAGCCAATAACAGCTGTGCGGCGCTGCAACCAGCCAGTGTGGTGTAGCCATGGCCAGTAACATGGCACCCAGCCAGCACCAACAACCAGCAGCAGCCAGCCTTCAGCTGTATATTTGCAACCAACAACCAGCCAGCCAGCGCTGGCATAACCAGCCCTGCCTTCATGCTATAACAGCTGCTGCTGTAACCAACAACCCAGCACATATTATATTTGTAGCTGTCTTAGTATATAACCAACCAACCAACTTATATATATATACTTTGCTATATATAATATAATATATATATATATATATATATATAATATCTATATATATATATATATATATATATATATATATATATATATATATATATTCT
>JABUQX010141829.1:22500-25000 GCA_015478945.1 Trachelipus rathkii
TATATATTTATAATATATTATATTACATATATATATATACATATAAATATATAGCATATATATATATGTTATATATTATATATTATTATATATATATATATATATTATGATATTATATACATATTATATATTATATATATATATTATATAGATATATATATTTATATATATATATATATATATTATATATATATATATTATTGTTATATATTATTATTATATATATATATTATTATTATTATTATTATTATTATTATTATATATACATATTATATTATTATTATATATATATTAAGCATATATATATTTATACATACATATATATATATATTATTACATATTATTGTTATATTATTATATATTATATATATATATATATTTCATATTGGTTATATATTATTATTACTACATATATACATATTATTATTATATATTATTATATACATATATACATATTAATATTATACATTATATATTATACATATATTATAACATGTCTATTGATATTATTATATATTATTATTATACATATTATTATTATTATATATATATATACATATATATATATTATTATTATTATTACATATATATTATTATTATTATTATTATATATTATTATTATTATCTATATTATTATGTATTTCATATATATATATATTATTATTATGTTATTATTATTATTATTATTATTATATTATATTATATATATATTATTATTATTATTATTATTATTATTATTATACACATATTATATATATTATATTATTATTATTATTACATATTATATATTATTATTATTATTGTTATATATTATTATTATTACATATATATATATTATTATATTATTATTGCATAATATATATATATTATTATATATATATTTATATATGTTATAATATTTATATATATATATGTTATATTATATATATATATAGTTATATATGTTATAATATATATATATATACATATATATATATATATATTATATTTGTTATTATATTATTGTTGCATATTGTTGTTGTTATGTTATATTGTATTAGTTATATTTATGACATTGTTGTTGATATATATATATATATATATTAATTATATACATATAAAAATATATATATATATTACATATATTATTATATATATATATTAATATATATATATGTTATATATTATTATTATATATTATATTATTATATATATATACATATTATTATAGAAGATATATATTATATATATATACATATTTACATATATATATATATATATATACATATATACATATTAATATTACTGTCATATATTATACACATTATATATATACATTATATTATATATATTATATATATATATATTATTATATATATATATACATATATATATATATATATATATATATATATATATATATATATATGTTGGGTTTTTTTATATTTATCTTTTGTTTTAGTCATTGTTTTCAATTTTTTTGTTTGTGTGTATGTGTTTGTAGGTGTGTGTGTGTGTAGATTTAATATGTTTTAGTTTAGTGTGTAGATTTTGTGTGCTTTAACTCTCTAGATCTTTCAAAATTTCTGTAAATACGGTTTTAGCGTTTTATAATTTCCTATTTTAAATTTAGGTTTTAGCGTACAAACAATTTTATCCTGATTTCACATTGTTTTTTAGTTTGTTTTAATTGTTTGTTTTTGTCTGTTTGTTTCTGTTCTGTGGCTGTGTGTGTGTAGGATGGCAAATTTGCACAGGCTCGGACTTTCTATCGACTTATCAACAACCGCGGCTTAAACTCAAAACTTTGCTTCTGTGGAACATCACCTCTAACTCTTAACCCTAACCTTTTGCTCTTGTCTGAGACTCAGATGGCTAAGAATTCATCCTCTAACTCATTTAACGTATCCAACTACAACTTATTTCATAACTTCCGTCTGAAGGGTGGAGATGTGCCTATGTAAACATAAACACTTCTAACACACGTCTCGAGAATCTCGAATCCCTAACTTCGATGTTCTATGGCTTAAAAATCTTTTCTTCCTTCTACTACAATAATCTTAGGCTTCTGTTCCCTTAACAGAACAGATTTTCACGCCTTTTTGAATATCTACTTTACTACTTCTCACGAGACTTGTTATATCTTCTCATCCAAACACTGAGGTCCTCTATTTAGGGATTTCAGTGTACTCAACACTGAATGGTTGGGGTCCTCTCATACTGATTTAGGTGGGGATTAGGCCGAATCATTCAGCATTCTCAACGATCTGGAGCAAATCAATTAAAGAACCCACACACATTCCGGATCGTCCCAACCACTTCTTTCTGGAACACACTTGACCTATGTTTCACCACTAGTCCTTCTCTTTAAATACACCACTTCGCTCCTATCGGTAAATCTGGACCACAACCTTATATATCTCTTAATTTTTAATATTTCTCTCCAACAGCTCCATCCTGCCCCACGCGTTTTTTCTGGCACTTTGGACCGGATTAGCCCTGCGTTGCTTCTACGCCAACT
>JABUQX010141830.1:0-2500 GCA_015478945.1 Trachelipus rathkii
ATGTATATATATATATATATATATATATATATATATATATATATATATATATATAAATGAATTATAAGTAATAATAAGAATTCACTTTACTATCATTTTAAATAATTTCTTTTGAAAGATAAAGATATATATATATATATATATATATATATATATATATATATATATATATATATATATATATATATATATATATAATGTATATATATATATATATATATATATATATCTATCTTACCTCCTCTCTTATCTTTATCTATATATGTATAAGGATGATAGCTATGACTCATAAAACAGTTTGTTATATTTTATTGTTAACAAAAAAATTATATTTAGAGGCATGTATATATATATATATGTATGTATATATATATTATATATATATATGTATATATATATATATATATATAATATATATATATATATATATAACTCACTCTTTCTATATATATATATAATATTTATATATATATATGTATATATATATATATATATATATATATATATATATATATGAATAACAATATGGTTAGTTATATATATATATATATGTAATATATATATATACGATATATATATATATATATATAAGTATTGGGCTTTGTAATAATAATATATATATATATATATATAAATATATATATATAAATATATATATATATATATATATATATATATATATATATATATATATGTATAATATATATATATATATATATATATATATATATATATATATATATATATATATATATATATATATATATATATATTTATATATAATAAAATATATAATATATATATATATACTATACTCTAATATATGTATATATGTATATATGTATATGTATATGTATATATATGTAAGTAACATATGTAATATATAATATAATATATATATATATATATATATATATGTATATATATATATATATATATATATATAATAATATATATATCTCTCTTATAACTTAATATATCTTTCTCTATATATAATAATATATATAATATACTATTTTATTCAAACGTGATTATCTTGCTTATCAAATGACTAATAAGATCCTCCTTTAACATGATGTCATGGATCCCCGATTTTATTATTTTTAAAGCAGAAAATAAGCTCTCAACATTCACTTGACTAGGAGGCAAAGCTGTAATTGTGTAAGCCGCATCTTGCAAAATTTTAGGATAGCTAGGGATTGCCTCTTTAACTGTTAACTTTGATTTCCGGTCGATTTTCATTATTTCATCTAATGCCTTATGGAATTCTATTTTGTATTTTTCTAGTGGATTTTTAGGTTGAAGGTCTTTTTAATGGTAGATTGTCTTTTTCAATCGCTTTTCTGCATGCTCCAATTGGTCCCAATGCTTGTCCAAATTTGACTTCCTCATCTTCATCGACAAGGTCACGCTGGGGAAGATTAGAGGCTATTGAACTGTCTGATTCTGGACCATATTCCCTGTTCGATGGTGCTATTCATTTTAAGTCTAGTTCAAAAGAGCAGTCCTAGCTTTTAATATCCAGATCTTCAGTTTTGGGGAAGATTCTGAACTGTGGATCAACAAAAGATGGCCGAAAAAAATATTTTTTGTTTTCAGTTAACATTCTTTCCCTTCTTTCCATGGAATTTTTTATGTCATTTGCTAAAATCCCTCCTTTATTCTCGAGTACATTAATTAGAAACTTCCATTCTCTTTAAAATTCTCCTGCAGTCAAGTCTTCTGCTTGAATTTTCTTTGTTGTAAGGGTGTTTTAATAATTCTTTGAGGGTTTCGATTTGTTCCCACTAACTATCGGAGAGAGAAAGTTCAGGAGTACCGGCAGCCATCATACTAATATAGTCTTTTAGTTGCAGAAGCCTTTCGAGCATAAGATATGTATACTTTCCCATCTTGTCTCTTGATCTAAGATTGCCACTTTCCAGCTTGACATTTTTAAAACTTCCATTAATTTTGGGGTTCGTGCTGCTTTTGCTATTTGTCTCGCCTTGCTTATAAGATTTGCTGTATGAATATTGCGGAGACCATCACGCACTGCTAACTGTAAAGTATGAACTCCGTACCTCATGTGTGCAATGTTAACATCTTCGGAACATATTCTTTTCATAGTTTTATCAAGTTCGTTCTGAAAATCGATTATTATTTCTTTGTTTTGACATTCAATAAAATCCGTATCACATTTACCAGTTTCCTATTTTTCTCATCCTCATTGTCCTTATTTAATTTTCAATCGTACTGATCATGTTTGATGCGTTATCCGTAACTAAGCTAATTACTTGCTTCTTATTAATTTCAAATTCTTTTAAAACGTCAACAAGTTGTTGGATATATTCGCTGAAATGTTGCGATTTGGTATCTCTTACTGCTAACGTTTTAGTAATATTGTTTTTATCTTCGTCCACATATCTAACATTAATGGCAAAATAATTAACCTTTGCCCTTGTGCAAGCATCCATTTTTAAATGTAGAAGCGTTCCTTTAAGCAATTTTTAAGCTTATT
>JABUQX010141830.1:7500-12500 GCA_015478945.1 Trachelipus rathkii
ATAATAATAATAATAATAATAATAATAATAATAATAATAATAATAATAATAATAATAATAATAATAATAATAATAATAATAATAATAATAATAATAATAATAATAATAATAGTAATAATAATAATAATAAAAATAAAAATTAACATAATCAATTAGTTCTTACTAAAAACACGGGTTCTTATCAGTTCTTATCAGCTAACGCTGATAAGAACGAGCAAAGCTCGCATTCCTAAGGCTACCGCTGAACTCCGGCATCACTACTGACCTGTTATGTTTACGACTCCGTCAGTTTTGATTTTTTTGTTTTGTTTTTTAATATATTGCTAGTATATGGTATTAACAATAATTTATGCGGTGAGGGACATGATTCAAAAATATATACTGGATATTTTTTTTTTTTTTGGTCACGTTAAATTTTTTTTTTTTTTTTGCTTTTTTATATTGCTAGTATATGATACTAACAATGAATTTAAGTGATAACGGACATTATTCAAAAGTTCGAAATATTTTAAATAATTATTTAAAAATCACTTTTATATTAAATCTTTTTTCAAAAAATGACATATTTTCGGATAATTAAATAAATACTTACATGTTTTATGTACACTGTCGTTTTATGATTTAAACTAACGAATACCCTAGAAGTAGATCGAATAGATGGAGTCCAGGATCTCGCCTCTAGGTGAACGGCTCTAGGTGAACGGCTCGAGACCCTAAAAACATATATTTCCTAAAAACATATTATTTAGAATTTTTTTACTTTTTTTGCAAATAAAACAAAAAGAAAATTAATATTAATTTTATACTACAGGTTTATGCCAGTTTGTCAAAGGCATCTCATCGGTATTAGTGTTTTGGATAAATGGGATTTTTAAAATTATTTATATTTTCACTAAGAGTTGAAATCTGTTTATTATTTATTTTTAAGATAGTTTCAATTTTATCCATTCACTGAACGTTATAATATATATATATATATATATATATATATATATTTATATATATATATATATATATATATATATGTATATATATATATATATATATATATATATATATAATATATATATATATATATATATATATGCTATATATATATATTAATGTATATATATATATATATATATATATATATATATATATATATATATATATATATATATATATATATATATATATATATATATATATATATAACACTCTAATGTAATATCAGTCTTTCAGGGGCCAGAGAAAATTCTTTGTATATATATATATATATATATATATATATATATATATATATATATATATATATATATATATATATATATATATACTCTCTCCCTCTCACTCTCTGTATATATATATATATATATATATACCTTATATATATATATATATATATATATATATATATATATATATATATATATATATATATATATATATATATATATATATATATATAAGTGGAAGGACCAAATATTAAATTTTTCTAAGAAATAATGGGAGTAATTAATATAAATTACTAAAATCATCTTACCTAAATTGTTAACTTTAATCGCCGGGCATGAGAGTGAGCAAAATCGAGATAACATCTTCAGTTTTTATGTCCAATATTTCGATGTATGTAGAGAAGGGCAAGTCCAGTAAGTCTCATTCCACTTCGTAATTTCTCAAGTAGGTTTTCAGAAGTCTTGATGTTGATAAGCTTCTTTCTACTGAAGCAGTAGACAAGGTAAATTAGTATTTGCAAGTTGCAACAAGATGTAAATATTTGAAATTGTGACTGAAACCACTAGATCAAATCTTATAACTTTGGACCCCTATCAACATGATCTGTTTAGTTCCCCTAAATCATTCTGCTTTTACTAAATCTTCTATTAGGCTTTCGAGATCTTCCTTGTAAATACACATTCTTTTTTATCATATTTCGCATTACACACCTGTTCGGTATGACACATTGCAAGGAAGAAAAATTTCTTTATGATTTAAAAATGCTGATATTAAATCATATAAAAATGGTATAAAAATGGATCTGCGATAATAGGTCTGTAGGTCGGAAGTAGGAATGTTGGGTCTGTATTTTTGAACTTGTTAATTCTTGGTACAGCTTAATTTCAATCCCCAACTCTGATATGCTTACACGTCTTCAGAAGAATCTACAAAATTCTCTTTGGCATTTTCTCTGATGGCATTAGAAGTAGTTTTAACTAAAAGGACTTACGAGATTTGTTCCTGACAGCGATAAATTTATATAAAATTAATTTAACCTCTGCACATTATATTATTAACAGATATGATACTTAAAAATTTTAGTGTCTAGAAAATTTCGGGGGGGGCCATGGCCCCCCTGGCAATACGCCACTGTATATATATATATATATATATATATATATATATATATATATATATATATATATATATATATATATATATATATATATATATTATATATATATATATATATATATATATATATATATATATATATATATATTTTTTATATTTTTTAGGATAGTGTTATAAATTGGGTTTTTGCCTGATTTGTTTAGAATTTATGCTGCTACACAGGGAATTACTTATATAATCCCTGTGTTGATATTATCTTATTCTTTATTTATTGAAAGCATTGTATGTGTGATTCTCCATTAATTATGTTTTTTTTCTCTTTTCAGTTTTGTTTTTTTTATATATTAATTAAAAGACATTTTTTTAGAGATTTTTTCTCTTAAGTTTTCTTCTTGATTTGATTATCTTATTGAATCTCGCCCACTTAAGGGTAAGTAGTTAAAATTTAAAAAGAGATATTAATATGAAATAGTCAATTTTAAGATGATTTGATTGAATAATTCAAGAACAATTTTATGACATCGTCAATATTTTCCTCAGGCGACGGGGCTGAGACCAGGATTTAACTGTGTCAAACTTATCTCGTTCAATGGGCCACAATTTTATATGGTATTACCCATTCTGAACAAGTTCCAAATAGTCCTGCTCAATAATAAAAAAGATGACAATTCTGATGACTCACTTTTGAGAGCTACAGCTTGATAGTCTGGGAACGTCCCACAATAATAATTAAATAATATTACATATAAAGTTTACATATAAAGTATGTGAGTTGATTTATTAAATATAAAGAATATTTTTTTTGTATATAAAGTATTGCTTTTCTTTAAATATAAAGCCCAGTATTGTTTAAATATGTAATCAATGGTTAAAATATGAACTATAAAATATATTAATTCTACAAGAGGAATTATAAGATTTACTTATTACACATAAAATTTTAAGAATACCTGAATATATATTAAATAGTCAGTTATATTGAATATAATCTATAATTAAATTTATTAATTATCAAATATTCAGCATATCATAATATAAATAGTCCACATGTAACTAATTGCATCACGACCATTGCTGATATATATATATATATATTATATATATATATATATATATATATATATATATATATATATATATATATATATATATATATATATTGTAGTCGCCGGACTGGGACTACAATGGGGGAAAAACAGAAGAGTTTCTTACTTTTACTCAGAAGGCGTCCAAAACAAAAGACCAAAAGTCCAAAAAAACCTGTTTAAGAATAAAAATAAAAATAACAATTGATAATAATAAAAACAACAACAATAATAATAATAAAAATATAAAAAATTACAAAGTTACTAACATCAAAAATAATATTTGCCAGAGGGGCCTTTACAAGATACAATTTCGTAACTTAAAGTTAAGAAAATTTAACAAGAAAATATTGTAAAACCTTACATATAGACACAATATCAGTTTAACCTATAATAATATCTTAGGCCCCCTTACTTTACAAATCTTTATATTGCATTATATATAAATTATAATTGTATTAACACCGAAATATTAAATATAAATTATTCGCTACCTAAACTTACCTGTGACACTTTGAGCTTGAAAGAAAAATGCACAAACTATATTAAAACATTATGGTAGATCATGTTACAAACTGGATATCAGCGGCGGAAAAAGGCAAGAAGGAGCGCAGAATGAAAACGTGTGACGTTGACTGAAGAATCTGAGTGAATGAACGAAAAGAAAAAACGATTCGCCTATGAACAGAAGCACTAACAAAATTGCTAGGCTATATAAAAACTTAGGAAGAATTTAGCATCTAGTTGCGAAAGTTGGTCAGACTTCAAATCTCAAAGCTATAAGGAAGAATAGAATGCTCATAAAATAAATAAACGTTGATAAGGTAAAAAGTTGAATGAAAGCATAAAAAGAAGATAGCCTAAAATGTGCGGAAAAAGGATGAGAAAACGTATGGAAAAGGAAAGAGAGAGACTACAATTCCCCCCCTAGGAAGAACGGAGTTCTCACGGGTGAAAGGTAACAACAGGGCAGAAGAGATTCGACCTTAAACCTCGAAGTGGGATAAGGAAGAGAGAAGCACTGGCAGGGCAGGAGGAGGGGGTAGGCGGAGAAAGCTAAGCTAAAACAAGAAAAAGAAAAAACCATTTGAGAAAGTGGAGGCAGGCGGAGGAAAGAAGGAAGACTGGGCGGAGGCAGAGGAAGAGAAGCCGACGGATGAGCAGGAGGAGCTAAAGGTAACAACGGAGCAGAGCGAGAAGGAACAGGAAGGATGGATGTTTGTGGAGGGACAATGTCAACTAAAGAAGCGGGATCAGCATCTAGAAATGTTGGCTTGATCCTATCAATCGAGATGTTCTCTACTTTGGATCCTTTCTGAAGGGAGAAGTACTTGCGGTGACGTTGTAACTTGCACGAAGAAGGATAAATAATATATATCGGGCCCAGAAGTGGACACCACGATGAGAGTCGTGACGAACCAACACATGTGTGCATGGCAAGATTCGGAGGGAATGTACGTAGCACGACGAGACGTGGTAGTAAGGCTTCCGCAAGAATCAGCACACTGACGAAGGCGGGCGAGGAATGTGTGTTGATCCGAAGTAGTGGGAGAAGGAAGGACGAATTCGCCAGGGAATGCG
>JABUQX010141830.1:20000-25000 GCA_015478945.1 Trachelipus rathkii
TTATATTATTATTATTATTATTATTATTATATGTATTATTATTCTTATTATTTATTATTATTACATTAATGAAGAAATATTATTATTATTAATATTATTAACCTTTTTCTTCTTGTTGTCCAAGTATATTCATATTAAGTGTCCCTCTGTTCTATTTCAGTTATTATTATTATTATTATTATTATTATTATTATTATTATTATTATTATTATTATTATTATTATTATTATTATTATTATTATTATTATTATTATTATTATTATTATTATTATTTAATTATTATTTTTAATCCTACACTAATTAAAGTATTATTATTATTATTATTATTATTATTATTATTATTATTATTATTATTAATAGTATTGCCAAGTCTTAATACCTTATATTAATAAAAATTTTTGCACCAAAACAAAATCACGATACAAAAATGGAAGTTATTTTAAAACTTTCATATCTCTTAATATTTTGGTCAAAAATTAATAATAAATTATTTATATTAAATTTTAAAAATATTTTAAATTGCAGAAAGAAACTTAAATTTGGGAAAAAATTACTTAATTTTTTAAAAATAATTTCAAATTTTAAAAAATATTCAAAATAAATATTCAAAATTTATTTTTAATTAATTATTGACATTGGGTTATATATATATATATATATATATATATATATATAAAGGGTTCTTTGAGCAATACCATTTTTCCATCATATGAAGTGTACTATTAAAGCGAGTTGGAACGTCTTTGATAACAGTAAGACATGGAATATCAAGACGTTTTTGAATTTCTTTCAACTTATTTTCATTTTCATTTTCATTTTTTCAGATTAATCTTAAGTATTTTAATTATAAAATCCATTATCAGATCTTAACAATAAATATCGGCGCAACATCCGCAGGGCAAAGCGCGGATGCGGATGTAAATGCGGATCTTTAATAATGTGCGGATGCGGATGTTACCTGCATCACTAAATATATATATATATATATATATATATATATATACTATATATATATATATATATATATATATATATAGTCTGTCATATATATGATTTTACTACTCTATATCTAGTATATATATATATATATATATATATATATATACAAGTTTTATCTAACTACTTTATTTAATTACTACATACCTTTCAGACACAAATACAAAATACAATTAAAAATACAATTTAAGCAAATGTAGATACAATTTTTAATAATTGAAAAAAATACCATTATAGTAGTCTTATAAGCAAGTCTTAAAAGAACGAATGACGAAATTAAAGCCAACAATATTCTCAATGCTAAAAACGATCCATTTAAGCCATTTACAAGAACCAAATCTTTCTCGGCAATCAGCGATGGCATAGAGAAATTGAAATTATTATTATTATTATTATTATTATTATTATTATTATTAGTAACTATTATTTAACTTTTGTCTATTCTTGTGTGTGTGTGTGTGTATTATTCTTTTTCACCTTTTATTATATTATTAACTATTTAAGCCTTTTAAGATCCAAATCTTTCTCGGCAATCAGTATTAGTATAGAAAGTATGAAATTATTATTATTATTATTATTATTATTATTATTATTATTATTATTATTATTATTATTATTATTATTATTATTATTATTATTATTATTTTAATTATGTTTACTGCCTAGTAATGGTTAATGATTAAAGATTATTAATTAAGCTATTGATGACAAAGAAGTAATTTTAAAGATTTTAGAGTAGGTTGCCATTGTTTGATAGCTGGGTTGTTGCCAGATTTTGAAGGTTTTTATTTATCAATATTTATATTTGTTTGCTTGCTTCTTTATTTATTTACTCAAAATTTTGTTATGAGATTCAAAGATTTTAACTTACAAATTAATAAGTTTAATTGTTGCATGACTTTTATTTAGTGGCTAACTGGCTTTGCTACTTTCATAGTGCAACTATTGCAGAAAACTAAAATGATTTGATGAATGGATTGAGTGGACGTGAGGGTTGGCGTGGCCGGAGGTTCTCTATTGACTTTGCCAACGTCCATGGCCTACACGCCAACTTTGAATCTGTAGAGAATAACTTCTCTAACTCTCATTAAAACCTCTTACTTCAACCTGAGACTCGGTTATCTAGGTATTCTTCCTTCTTGGCGCTTCTTTTAAATTATCAAGTTGAACTATATATTTTAACACAAAATAATTTAACTACATTTCTAAAAAAAAAAAAAAAAAAAAAAATGATGCTCTTAAATTTCATAAATGTTAGCAATTGAAATAAATACTATATTCTCATAAAAGCTAACTTTTGTTGGACTTTTTGTTCTCCTTTTCGTAAAAAATAATTATAAGCTTTACGTTTGAATATTTATTTTAGTAACCAAAGAAAGTTCTTTTAAAGATTCCAATTTTTTAATCTTTTACCATTTCTTCAAAGAATATGTTACTACTTTAGTTAGTAATAATTTTATTACCTTCTAAATTCAAAATATGGTTCATCTGTAGATAAATTTATTAACTTTTGTAATAAGTATAAAAATCTTTTTCGTTCATTTAGATGTTTGTAGAAATATTTTACAAATTTTCTATAATAATAATAATAATAATAATAATAATTTAAAAAATAATATATATATATATCATAATAATAATAATAATAAATAATATAAAATAATAATAATAATAATAATAATAATAATAATAATTGAATTATTATCTAAATATCTAAGATGATAGTTTAACCTAATTACCCTAAATATTAGATTCAATAAATAATTCACCAGGAAAATAAAAATAAATACATTCAATTTTATGGTTCACTGAACTATGAACAAATCTGTTGAAAAGTGAAAACATTCAATGGAAAGTTAAATCGAAATTAAAATTGGTCTTCCATTATACATTAGTTTTATACAGCGTGTTTTCTTTTCTTTCATTTTTTTAAATGTCACATACAAAAACTTGGAGTTGCCAATATTTTACCAATCAGTTCTCTGCTTTGTCATAAAGGATAGCTGGTTTGCTTTCCTGTTTTCACTTTTTAATTAATACTAACTAAAGGTTTACCGAACTTCCAAACTCGGATCACAGCTGCTTCTCTGAGAGAGAGAGAAGAGAGAGAGAGAGGGAAAGGAGAGAGAGAGAGAGGAGATTAATTTAATATTTTTGTATAATGTTCATTAGGTGCAACGCACCCATAAATAGATACTGTAAATATAAAAACACCAACGTCGACTTTGTTTTGCTTGCAATTTTAATTATTCCAAAAGTTTATTGCATTATTTAAAACTGAAAAATTACTACAATTGTTTGTTAATTATGCAAATAATAAGCTTAGCTTCTTACACAAAATTACAACTTATGTAAATAATAATATTACAGCTATTTTAATTTCAAAATTTGGGAGTAACTTATATATATATATATATATATATATAGATATATATATATACATATATACCTCTTACCATATATATATATTTCTATATTTATATATATATATATATATATATATATATATATATAAGTTAACACCACACGAGATAATATAAATTAGTAAATTTACAGAAAATAAAACTAATTATATTTAAATTCAACTTTTCTAAGGGTGAAAGTGAATACTATTTAAACCAATAAAAAAATATTTTTATTGTTTATTTTGTGTTCTAGAGTTTGCGCTGAAAGTGATAATGAAATATGCATTGTTTGTTAATATGTGTCTTGCGGTCAAAAGAAAACGGAAAGAAAGAAAACTGTTGTGTGGAAGGGTAACAAAACACACAACTTTTATATGAAATGAAAAAAAAGATTTTCTTTGGGTGACTAACCTAATAACTTCTTACCCTTTGCTGTTTACCTAGGAACAAAAAAATCATCTAATTCATCAAAAATTTTTTTGATCCGACCTCCGTTCCGTGTGGGCTTTAAGCAACTTTATATATATATATATATATATATATATATATATATATATATATATATATACTATACCACTATATATATATATATATATATATATATATATATATATATATATATATATATATATATATATATATATATATATTGCAAAATTTGCAAGAAACAAAACGAAACTTCCCTTTCCTAAAATTATAACGACATTTTTAATTAATAATAATAATAATAATAATAATAATTATAATATCTCTCTCTCTCTATACCTACTCTATGAACTTATTACTATATCTTTCTATAAATATATATATATATATATATATTGATATATATCTCTCTTTTATTGTATTTATGTGTTTTTATATAAATTAAATATATATATATATATATATATATATATATATATATATATATATATATATATATATATATATATATATATATATATATATACTATCTTTACTATATATATATAAAAGAGAGAGGAGAGGAGAGAGAAGAAGAAGAAGAAACCTAGTCGCGTCGTACTGAATCTAGTTCAACCAGCCTAACGACTCTGTGTTTCTAGGGAGATCAAAGAAAACTTTACTTTTATTTCAGAATTATGGTTACTATCGATCTATATATATGTATACTGAAATATATATATATATATATATATATATATATACTCTTATATATATATATATATATATACTCTCTTTTTATATATATATATATATATATATGTTTGATGAGAGCAGGGGAAGTAAAAGTTGCCTTAACGCTTTGCAAATGGGAGCTCCGGATCAAAAAATTTCACAGTGACACCTCTATAAATGCATAAATAGGCGTTTTAAGGGTCGAAATGAAAAAAAAATCATATCTCAAAAACTATTAGCTACAGCGAAAAGGAATACATTTTTGGAATCCTGGTAAAATTTTAGTAAGGAAAAAATGTAAAAAAAAAAATATTGTTAATAATTTTAGTAATATGAGTAGAAAAAGCCTATTTAAGACCTTTTATACGCTACTCGTTAAAATAAATAGACTTTATAGTTTTGTTATGTTTTTAATTAAAGAATACCCAAGGGTATACCGCACCGATTAGGAGTAGGGGT
>JABUQX010141830.1:30000-37991 GCA_015478945.1 Trachelipus rathkii
TAAAAATTTGTTGAATCTGTCAGTTTTCTTCCAAATGTAAGTGCACAGGTAGGAATTAAAAACTTTTTCTCTTATGCCAGTTTTTGGTAATTTTCTTTTTATCTATCTATCTATCTATCTATCTATCTATCTATCTATCTATCTATCTATCTATCTATCTATCTATCTATCTATCTATCTATCTATCTATCTATCTATCTATCTATCTATCTATCTATCTATCTATCTATCTATCTATCTATCTATCTATCTATCTATCTATCTATCTATCTATATATATATATATATATATATATATATATATATATATATATTAGGCTACATTACGTCACTTTAAAGTTATGTTAGGTTAGGTCAAGTTAAGTTAGGTTAGGTTAGTGTACCTTTCGTTACGGTAGGTTATGTTAGGTTAGATTAGGTTGGGTTAGGTTAGGTTAGGTTACGTTACGTTGGGTTAGGTTAGGTTAGGTTAGGTTAGGTATTAATGTTTTATTCTTACGTTTCATCATTCAAAAATTGTATTGTAACGCTTAACGGTAACATACTGAAAAATAATTTCTGCACAATAAATATCAATTTATCATACACTACGTAAATAATTATTTTTGTTTTCTTGCCTTATTTTAATTAATTTTGTCATTTTCCTAACTAAAATTTAACCAGGATTCCAAAAATGCATTTCATTTTACTGTAGCTATCGTACTTTTTAAGATATGGCTTTCGTCTAATGTAAACGCTGACTATATATATATATATATATATATATATATATATATATATATATATATTGATATATATATATATATATATATATATATATATATATATATAACTATATATATATATATATATATATATATATATATATATATATATATATATATATAGATATATATATATATATATATATATATATATATATATTTGTATCATATAATATATCTCTATATATATATATATATATATATATATATATATATATATATATTAGAGGTGTCCATTTATTGATGTCAAAAAGGTTGAACGCATACCTAAGGTTATGTGTGCGACAGTTGCCAACTGGTAGCTAATGAACCAACTCTGGAGCTCTAAAGAACCACTGCTAAAGGTTCCGAGGTATGTCCGCATTTTAAGCTTTGTCTCCTCGCAGGCAAATGAAATATAACCGCAGCTCCTCTCCAGCTCTGATCCCACAGGGTCAGCTCCAGGGTTCAATAAACGTTTCTTTAAAAGTTACTTTAATTTTTAATTTTGCTGGGAAAACAAACTTGAAAGTATGGCATTCAGACATTCATTCGGAAAAATTAAGAGAAAAAGTTCCAAAAATACTCGACAAGGCGATGCCCTTCTTTTATTTATGTAAGAATTAATTGTTAACAAAATTATAAGAAATTATTTTTACTTTTTAGTTGGAATATAAATTATTATTGAAAATTTCATTGAATTTAAGAAATTTAAAATAAATCATAATAAATAAAAATAAGTAAGGTTGGCGAAACTTCATTAGTTCAGAAATGTCGGAGGGAAAGCCGGAAAAGTTTAACTAATAAAATAAACTCTAATTTCATCGTTAATCATTTTCACGTTTTGTTTTTACAAATAATAAAAAACTAATAACTTACTTGTTAAATAACTCTAATAAAAAATAGTCATACACAAATTTATAAGAAATCAAGATAAATTAAAAGGTTTACGTGAATTTCCGTTTTCAAATGCTTTCTTGTTCAGCTCAAATTGCCAGACTTGATCAGCTAGAGTTGCCAGACGATATATATATATATATATATATATATATATATATATATATATATATATATATATATATATATATATATATATATATATATATATATATATATATATATATATATATATATATATATATATATATATATCCTATATATATACATATATATATATGAATAGATAGATAGATAGATAGATAGATAGATAGATAGATAGATAGATAGATAGATAGATAGATAGTCTTTAGTTTTTAATTCTGACCTGTTATGTTTTACGACTCCGTCAGTTACTTTCCTATTTTTTTTGTTTTTTTTAATATATTTCAAGTATATGATCCTAACAATCAATTTAAGGGGTGACGGACATGATTCAAAAAAATATAGGACCTGTTACGTTTTACGACTCCTTCAGTTTTAATTTTTTTATTTTTTTAACTAAAAGAATACACCACAAAGATGGCGAGTCGGGGTCTCTCTGCCTTCCGGGGGAACGACAGGGTAGGACTGTTCCCCCCCGTGGAGGGTCTGGAACCCGCTCTTTGGTATTTAGGTGTCGCGGGGGTTCCTCCGCCCTCCCCTACGGGATATGGAAAACGTCCCCCCCTCTGTCCCCCGTCGGCTCGAGCCCCTAATTTTTTATTTTTTATTTTTATTTTTTTTTACATTTTTGTAATAAGCTTTATATGCTGATTCCAAATATGTAATTGGTTTTTCTGTAAGTGTCGTACTTTTCTAGATATTTCAATTTTTTAAATTTTTTTTGATAAAAATGTGATTTTTAAAAAAAATATTTAAAATATTTCGAACTTTTGAATCATGTCCGTCACTACTTAAATTCATTGTTAGTATCATATACTAGCAATATGTTAAAAAAAAAAAAAAAAAAATCAAAACTGACGGAGTCGTAAAACATACAAGGGCCTTTAATTCTTTATTCGTAAACAGTACATTTAGAAGTAAAATAAAATTAAAAAGCAAAACAAAACATTTAAAAATTAATATACAAATGAGTTAGTTCCTTTAATAATAATAATAATGCCATGCTTTACCTTAGGGTATTTTCTCTGTCTTGAACAAATTTAATCCTTGATTTTAAAGCATCAAGGTCATTATTAAATAAATCAATTACTCCATATGTCTTCATAAATATTCATAAATAAATAACATGAATTGTCAACTAATCTAAAAATAGTGCATAATTTAAGGTATTTTAAGAAATGATTAAACATTAGCATATCTAAGCAATTACATATTAGATGATTACTTTTTTTATTAAAAATTTGAAGGCATAGTTCAAATTAATTGAAGAATGGCTGACTACTATTTGACATATTAGTCCAAAAATTTGATCCGTAAAAAGGCCCACAATTAAATTTGTTCCATGTACAAATACGAAATTAATGCAAATTCAAAAAATAAATAAATAAATAAATAAATATTCCAAAGGAATTTTCCCTGACAGTAGTGATGCTGCCATCTGACAGATGCCGGCCTTTTCGATATGAAGGAATAGAGGTATCGGTCTGAAACTTGGAATATAATCTATGTATGGGTTAAGCTCAAAACAGGGTAAATTTCAAGTCTCTAGGATGTATATAGGGGGGTCATTGGTCGATGCAAATATTAGCACTTTTGACCTTGTGGCGGCATCTAGTATTCTAATTATTATTATTATAATGATAATAGTAATAGTGGTATTATTTCTTCAGATTGCCATTATTGTTATCATTATTTTATCAATATTATTATTATTACATTATTATTATTATTATTATTATTATTATTATTATTATTATTATTATTATTATTATTATTATTATTATTATTATTATTATTATTATTATTATTATTATTATTATTATTATTATAATATAAAAATTAAATTTTGAGAATAAATTCTGAAGTCGCTTTGATTCTGTAAAGAAATCGTTTTTACGCACTCCGACTTTGCCTTCCGCCGCGGTTGCTTCTTCGCATCCGGTTCTGACTCCGATTTCAATTGCCAACCATCCTCCGAGAACTTATCGTATTGGGCTAAAATTTGGAGGGGTGTTGGAGATGATGAGGTAACCTCACTGTACACGAAAGTTACGTCCGTGGGTCCCCCAAAGGAGAACTCCACCCCCCATTAAAAAAAAATCGAAAGTGTTCGTATAAGGCTGGCGAAATTTGGTGAGAGGGATTCAGAGTGTATTTCTAAGAAATTGAGGTATTGGAATCTGAGGAGTTGGCTCCGGCTCCGGTGCTGGAGCCGCTGCGGTGCCGAGTTAATAAACATTCGTATAACAACAATATTGGTGTCTTTATATATGTTATTGGGTCTGTAGATTTCGAAAATAATGGTTTCAGAACCATCAAAAAAAAAAAAATAAATAAAAAATAAATAAATAAATAAATAAATAAATAAATAAATAAAAAAATTTTATTTTTTATGTTTATAACTTAAAAATTACGTTTTTAATACCTAAATCAGTAAATCAGTAAACCAAACTACCCTCCTCCTGTCCATCCGTGATCTAATGATCCTATTGATCTATTGATTCATGTCATATTTTTACTAAAATTGTCATGTTTACATGCCCTAAATCAGTAAAAAAGTAAATCAAACCACCATCCAGCCACCCTCCTGTCCAACCATGATCTATTAATCTATTGATCTATTGATCTATTGATCTATTGATCTATTGATTCAAGTCAAATTTTTTACTAAAATTGTTATGTTTTACCCTAAAGCAGTAAATCAGTAAATCCAGCCACCATCCAACTACCCTCCTATCAGTTGTGATCTATTGATCTATTGATCTATTGATTAAGTCAAATTTTTTAGTAAAATTGTCATGTTTTACATACCCTAAAACAGTAAATCAGTAAATCAAACCACCATCCAACCACCCTCCTCTCCAGTTGTGATCTATTGATCTATTGATCTATTGATCTATTGATTTAAGTCAAATTTTTTACTACCTAAAATTATAACATTTTTATATACTAAATCAGTAAATCAGTAAAATCAACTAGCCATACCACCTCCTGTCATCGATCTATTGATCTAGCCAGTCTATTAGGTGGTAGTCTATTCGATCTATTGATTCAGAAGGTACATTTCAGTATCATTTTGGGTAAACATAACGCAAAACAAATTCTTTTATACATGATCCGGTAGACCATATGCTACCGTAACAAAGGATTTACCATTAATAAAGACTTACTTGGCATCATCTGAACTATGAAATGTAATACACAACGACAAACTGACATGCTTTAAACATGAACAAACTGTTAACGTTAACAAAAGTTCCATTTAACGGCAGTAGTAACTAACACACTGCACCTGGGCAGTAACCTATTTACCTTTGCCAAAGCATATCTCTTATAACATATTGATTATGTCACCATCCAGTATCTTCGCTTAAATTTGTCTAACATTAGTTAGGAATTATCGCTGCGATCAAAGAATATACTCTAACGTAATAGGGTTGCACACATCAATAAAGCTAACATAGCGGCATGAACTAAGAAAAATAATGTACAAAGACAGGCTTAACACAGCACACACGAATAGGCTGCATTAACAAAAGTTCCACACTTACCGCAGTAAAGTAACTAACATTGCATACAAAACGTAACTATTCCATACATTTTTCCAAACATATCCCTAACATATTAACGTTAATCTGACACTGACACAGTAACATTTTAGCAAAAATTTATCACAACATTGGTTAATTATCATACTGATAAACAAATATACTCTAACTAAAGTTTCCACACCAATCCAATAAAGCTAACATAGCGTAACATGAACTAAAATAATGTACAAAGACAAGCCTAACACAACTTACACACAAATAAACTGGTAACATTAACAAAGTTCCACTTAACACCAGTAAAAGTAACTAACATTGCATGCAAAACGTAACCTATTCATACATTTTTTTCAAGCATATCTCTAACATATTAACGTTAATCTTTCACTGACACAGTAACATTTAGCAAAAATTTATCTATATTGGTTAATTATCATACTGATCAACAAATATACTCTAAGTAATAAAGGTTTCCACATCAATAAAAGCTCACATAGCGTAACATGAACTAAGAAAATAATGTACCAAAGACAAAGCTAACACAACTTACACACGAATAAACTGTTAACATTAACAAAGTTCCACACTTAACACCAGTAAAGTAACTAACATTGCATGCAAAACGTAACCTATTCATACTTTTTCAAGCATAGCTCTAACATATTAACATTAATCTTACATTGACACAGTAACATTTAGCAAAAAAATGTGTCGCAACTTGTCGGTTATCGTACAGACCAGCTTGAATCTGTGCTAGCAATGATAGTTTTTACATTATCATGGTAACATTTAACAAAAATTTATCATAACCTTACCTAAATATCCTAATCCCCAGCAATAATTGCAAACATAACAAAAGTTTTATCCAAAATTAACATAAAAATAATAATAAAAGTTTTATCAAACATAACATAAAAATAAGTTCTTTGAATAAAAATATCATAGTAAAAAATGTAATAGTTTACCGAATTTAAAAGCAGTAAATCAGTAAATCAGTCAATCAAACCACCCGTACACTCCCCGACCCTCCTTCCCACCCGTCCATGACCCCTTTTCATCTATTGATCTAATGATTCAAGTCACATCTCGAGTATCATTTCGGCTAAACATAACATAAAAACAAGTTCTAACCATCGAATATATACTAACGTAACAAAGTTTTTCACATTAATAGAGCTAACATGCCATTACCAGAACTAAGAAGAATTAATGTACAATGACAAAACCTAACACACTACGCCTGCATAAACTACTAACATTAACAAAAGTTCCATACTTAGCAACAGTAAAATACCTAGCATCACAGCGTACCAAACGTAACCTATTCAGACTTTTTCAACATATCTCTAACATATCAAT
Source organism: Trachelipus rathkii (assembly GCA_015478945.1). Lineage (NCBI taxonomy): Eukaryota > Metazoa > Arthropoda > Malacostraca > Isopoda > Trachelipodidae > Trachelipus > Trachelipus rathkii. Next base: position 36,692 of record JABUQX010141830.1, read on the forward strand.
GTATAATTTTACATTAATACTATTGATTTACATCGCAACATTTCAGTATCATTTCGGATAAACATAACTTAAAAATAAGTTTACACATCTTAAACACGAATATATGCTAACATAACTAATGTTTCGCATTAATAAAGCTAACATAACATCATATGAACTAAGAAAAATAATGTGCACCGACATAACACAACCTACGCTGATAAACTGTTAACATTAACAAGAGTTCCACACTTAACACCAGTAAGTAACTAACATGGCTTATACAAAGACGTAACCTATTCATACTTTTCCCAAGTATATCTCTAACATATTAACGTTAATTTTACATTAACACAGTAATATTTAACAAAAATTTATCATAACCTTGTCCCGAGTATCATACAGACCAACGAATAACTGTAAATATAACAAAGTTTAAACATTACATAAAAATAAGTTCTTTGAATAAAATATCATAGTAAATTGTAATAGTTTACTGATTTTAAAGCAGTAAATCAGTAAATCAGTAAAATCAAACCATCTGCCCTTCCCCACCTCTCTCCATGACCTTTTTGATCTATTGATCTATTGATTCATGTCACATTTCAGTATCATTTCGGATAAACATAACACGAATAGTTCTTTATATACTAACCATCGAATATATGCTAACGTAACAAGGTTTTTACATTAATAAAGCTAACAAAACATAACCTGAACTAAGAATATAATGTACAACGACAAACCTAACACACCATACGTATGAATAAACTGCTAACATTAACAAACTTGTGCACATAACACAGTAAAAGTACCTAACACTTCGTACAAAACGTAACCTATTCACACTTTTCAAGCATATCTCTACCATATCAATGTTATTTTACATTAACATCGTAATATTTAACAAAAATGTAGCATAACCCTGTCTAAGTCATCATACGACAACGAATTTAATGCTAACGTAACAAATTTTTATCAACTTCGTAATATTTAACAAAATTCATCATAACCTCGTCTAAATATCATAAACGACGAATAATTGCAAACATAACAAAAGTTTTATCCAAACGCAACATAAAAATAACAAATTTTTATCCTGACATAGCATAAAAAAATAATAAGTTCTTTGAATAAAAAATATCACAGTAAGCGTAATAGTTTACTGATTTTAAAAACGGTAAATCAATAAATCAGTAAATCAAACCACTACATCCCTACAGTCACCTACCCACCCACTCACCTGTGATCTATTGAACTATTGTTACAAGTCATATTTGAGTATCATTTGGATAAACATAACATAAAACTAACTTCTTTA
>JABUQX010141831.1:0-2500 GCA_015478945.1 Trachelipus rathkii
TAATAATATCTCTATCTATCTGCAAGGTTCCCTCTCTCTCTCTCTCTCTATATATATATATATATATATATATATATATATATATATATATATATATATATATATATATATATATATATACTCTCTGCTGCTGCTCTCTATACTCTGCTCTTCTATATATATATTAATGTGGTTTAAATTCGATTAAACCATGCTGTCCTACTCTAAATGGTTTAAAGTTTAAACCATTATAAAAAGAAAAAAATTATAGAAAGCAATTTTCTTTGCTCTTTTTCGCATTTATATTTTCATATTCTAGTTTCTATCTGCTAAAAAAACTCAAAACTAATTAAAATCATTTTAAAATTAAAATTAAAAATCATTTGTAAAAATTACCCTCTCATGGAACTGAGAATATGTAACAAGAAATTCTTATATATGTATATATATATATATATATATATATATAATATATATATATATATATATATATATATATATATATATAATAAATCTATATATGTATATAATAATATAATATATATATCCTTTTTCTAAAAACATTCATTTAATGTATTTTTGTTTTTGTTAATTTTATATATATATATATATATTTATATATATATATAAATAATAATAACTATATATATATATATATATATATATATATATATATATATATATATATATATATATATATATATATATATATATATATATATATATGTATATATGATAAGATATAATAATAATATATATAGCATATATATATATAATATATATATATATATATATATATATATTTATATAATACTATATAATATATATATATATAATATATAAATAATATATGTATAATATATATAACCAACATACTTCTTCCCTTATATATATATGTGTATAATAATAATAATATAATATATGTATATATAATATATATACTTAAATATAACATATATATATATATATATATAACAATAACAATAAATTAATAATATGCTCTTCTATATATATATATATATATAATAATAATAACCTTATATAATATATATATCTAACGCAACTATGACCCTGCTGTGGATTTCGGCGTCTTTTGGCAAAGTTGGCTCTACAGCACGGACTTTAGAATTTGTTGTAAATTTAACTTCTAGTTCCGATACGATTTCAATCTTGTCACCTGTCCACTTTTTCTAGCGTAACTGCTTTAAAAGCCAAATTTTTCTAAGCTTTTAAGGCTTCCAGATAATAATGTCGATGTTTGTCTTTACTTTTATCAAACAGTTTTACTTGATTACTTTTCTATGAGTGAATAAGAGTGTGATATCACATGCTTGAGCTCTAAACTTAGTTCAGCTAGTTCTAGAAGAACATCACACATCAAAACAAGATCAAAAAAATGAAATCAATACTGGTTATTTTATTAATTAGTCGTTCATACTGGTTTCGCTCAGTTGTCTTTATTCTTATCTGATTAGCTTTTTGAAATGGGATATCAAAGCTTCAAAATTTTGCCTTACGGCAGAAACACTTCTAAAACTGGAAAGCAACCATTAGTATCTGAAATACACTTAATTTGTAAAATTTCTTTGTCAAGCTGTTCCGCGATGAGATTTTAATTCTCTTGCATTTTTAGGAGACTGATGATACAGTGTGCACAGTTTACCGATAAACGATTTGAAGCAATCAATTTGTGATGGGAAGTCCTTGTTTACAACATCAAACACAAAGTTCTAACCTGTGATTAGCCCAATGCCAAAATAAAATTTTGGGAAGCTTATTTTAAAGTAGTGTCACTACACCTCTCTTTCGCCCAAGAATTATTGCAGCCCCTTCTAGTGCAATTGACAAGATTGCATTCTTCAGAAAATCATTATGAACCAAGTTCTCTTAAAAGGCACATCAGCGATTTGAATATTTCTTCAGCCGAGACATCTTTTAGCTCAGTTATATCAGGGAGCAAATTAGTAGATTCATTCATGCCTTGAAATGAGGTTCTTACATAAATAAGGAGAGAAAACAACTGACTTATAGTAGTGCTTTCGTCTATAAGGAGAACAATTTTATCATTTGATTCTATTATGCTCTTAATGACAATGATTTTCATTTCCACTGTCCTTCACAAAAATAAAATATAATTTTTTTCTCATGTAAATTAGCAAGATGTCAAATAGGGTACGCGTACCTCTGCATACCTCCAGAAAAGGAGCCAAATATATATATATATATATATATATATATATATATATATATATATATATATATATATATATATATATATATATATATATAATATATATAATATGTAATATGTAATAATATGTAATAATATCATTTTTATATGTTTGTATGTATATGTATATAATAATAATAATATATGTATATTAATATAATATATGTATAATATATAATATATATCATGTATATATATATATATATATCTTCTTTATATATAACAACCATATATATATATATATATATATATAATAATATATATATCAACATGTCAAATATAAATATATAT
>JABUQX010141831.1:7500-25000 GCA_015478945.1 Trachelipus rathkii
ATAATATATATATATATATATATATTATATATATATATATATATATATATATATATGTATATAACTATATATATGTATATATATATATATATATATAAAAAGACTCAGGTACTGCTTTTATTTTGGTTTCTTTAAAAATGCTGCTTACACTAGAGTCACATTAGCAGGCACATACAGAGTTTTGTCTTTAAGAAAACGAATTATTTTTGACTCAGGAAGTAGGAGTTACTTTTCTGACCGCTATATTAAAGGAAATCAGTTTGAAATTTCCGAGTCGGCAGTTTAACGGGTGACCTCGAACGATATATATATATATTACATCTTATATACATCTACCCATATATATAACATAACCTTAACCAACCTTAGCAACCGCCATATACCATACCTCCTATATCTTTCTTACTTTCTTATATAATAACGCGTATATACATATATAACATATATATATATACATAGTTTTTATCAAGAATTTTTTTTCAGAGGACTTGAAATAAATTCTGATTATATAACATATATAGCATAACCTTAGCCATATAACCAATATATAATATAATAGCGCCGCCTTAACATACTATATATGTATATATATAGCATATGCATATAACCAACATATATGCACTTAGCATGCATGCTCGCCACTCCATGTCGCACTGCTATAACTCATATATACTCTTTATATATATATAAAGTGGAGGACAGAAAAACATGTTAAGATTCCTAAAGAAAAATGGAAGGATTTACTCATAGTTACTAAAGATATCTTACCTAAATTGTTAAATTTGTCAGCTTGACATTGAGGTGAGCAACATCACTTAGATGGCATCTCTTCAATTTTTGTTTTTGATATTTTGATGTATGTGAGGATGGAAGTCCAATAAATTGCTTTCATCTTCAAAAGTATTATTTCTCAGGTAGGTTTCAAGTCTTGTGTTTGACTTCTTTCTACTGAAGCTTGTAAGCTTACGGGTAAAGTGCCAGTATTTTTGGCAAGATCGTAAATATTTGGAAATTTGTGACTTGCACGGAGAACAAAAAAACTAGTCCATCTATTGCTGCTTTTCGGCGACATGTACTGTGATGCCATTTCAGCTTCCATAAATCCCATTCTGCTTTACTAAATCTTCATTTAAGCTTTCAAGAGATCTTCCTTGTAAAATATTACACAATCTTTTATCTTCTCATATGGCACATTACACCCGTTCGGTATTACAAATTGCAAATGCTGATATCCAAAAATGGGATAAAAATGGTATAATAAGTCTGTGTGTCAGTAGAATATCGTTGGTCTGTATTTTGGAATTTGTTAATTGGTACCACTTGCAATTTCAATACTCAGATCAGATTCAGATGCGCTTACATTCTTCAGAAATCAGCTGAAATTCTAATGTTGCATTTTCTCTGATGGTTTCAAGTTTAGTTTTAACTAATGGACCTAAGATTTGTTCCTGACAGCGACGAATTATATAAAATTAATTTAACTTCTACTTTTATATTATTAACGGATTAGTACTTAAAAATTTTTAGGTGTCTAGGGAAGAATTTCAAATTTACATGACTATTTCAAATACGCCACTGTATATATCATGCCATGCTCATATGATTAGGCTTTAATATTTTTGGGTTCACTAAGGCAAGTAGACGTTGCCTACTCTGACTACCCCCCCAAAAGCCACCACTGATATATATATATATATATATATATATATATATATATATAACAACCAGCAACAGCAACCACATATATACTATACTTATGTAGCAACAACATAACGCCGCCACTATCAACTGCTGCTGCTACTTCTAGGTATATAGGTATTATCAGTAAAATTACGAATAGTTTTTACGGCAGTTATGATGTTAAAAGGTATCAAACTATTCCATCGGTAATATTTGTATTATGCCAGCTTTTATTCACCTGGTACTATTACTTGTACCATTAAAATACACAACTGCAGAGTTCAATTGTAATAATTATTATGCAATAAAAATACACTGAAGATCAAAAACAATATTTCCTATAATAGGTTTGACCAATTAAAAAACTTAAAACCAATTTAAAGACCAGTTGGAAAATCCATTTAATTAAAACTGTATTAGCAAACAGCAGAATGGGAAATGTATTGACGGTTAGCGCAGGAATATTTAATATATATATATATATATATATATATATATATATATATAACCTTAACTCCTTGCTTATATATATATATACTGCTGCTGCTGCTATATAACTGCATATATATATATATATATATATATATAGAGAGAGAGAGAGAGAGAGAGAGAGAGAGAGAAAGAGAGAGAGAGAGAGACAGAGAGAAGACAGACAGACAGACAGACAGACAGACGAACAGACAGACCAGACAGACAGACAGACCAGACAGACCAGAGAAGACGAACGGGCAGACGGGCAGACAGACGAATTGAACCGGACAGACAGACAGACAGACAGACAGACAGACAGACAGACAGACGGAGGAGACAGAGAGAGATACAGAGAGAGAGAGAGAGACGAACAGACGAACAGACAGACAGACAGACAGATGAGAGACAGACGAACGAACAGACGAACGAACCAGACGGAGCAATTTTAATAAGAATATACTTACGTAAAGGTATTTGTAGCTTTATTTTTCAGGCGTACAAAAATTTTATATGTAAATATTTAAGCAAGCTTGAAAAAAAAAAAAGTTTATTTTTACACCTTAGTAGCTCATTTTTAGAGCAATCAGAAAATCATATGGTCATCACCAAACTATTATTTTTATTGTAGTAGTGTTGCCACTCGAATATCTATTTTTTTTTTTTTTTTTTAAGAGACATTATAAAAGTTATAAAATCTAGCAAAGAACATCAATACCATAAAATTAATATTTGTTAACCCTAAGGAAAGTTTGTAATTTCTAATATGGAAACCAAAATTATGAAAAATAAAATAAAAAAAAAATATGGTTTTGATGTTCACAAAATATTAAGAGTATAAGCAAGGTTAAAATAACTTGAAATAACTTGAAATAACTTGAAATAAGTGTAAAAAGAAGGTTTCAAATTTTCAAAATGGAAACAAAAGATCGCTCTTTAAATGTAAATTCAATTGATCAAAATTTGTAAGAATATAAGTAAAATTATTTTTTTTAAATTTCTTTTTTTCCTTTTCTAAAATTTCAGAAAAAAAAAGTTTTTTAATTAAAAATTTCTTCCGTTTATCATTTTTCTTTTTTGAACTTGAAATGGTTTTAAGAAACATTTAAAACTATTTTAAATTTTGGAGATGAATTACATCATGAAGTGAGGAAATCTCTCTCTCTCTCTCTCTCTCTCTCTCTCTCTCTCTCTCTCTCTCTCTCTCTCTCTCTCTCTCTCTCTCTCTCTCTCTCTCTCTCTCTCTACTCTATCTCTTTCTACCATCTCTACTCTATATTAATTTCTACTCTATCTTCTTCTTCTTTACTTCTTCTTCTTCTTCTTCTTCTTCTTCTTCTTCTTCTTCTTCTTCTTCTTCTTCTTCTTCTTCTTCTTCTTCTTCTTCTTCTTCTTCTTCTTCTTCTTCTTCTTCTTCTTCTTCTTCTTCTTCTTCTTTGCCTTCTTTGTTTTCTTCTTCTTCTTCTTCTTCTTCTTCTTCTTCTTCTTCGTATTTGAAAACTTTTTTAATCATTATTCCATACTTTATTTTATTTCCTCTGTTTCTTTCTTTCTTAATTTATTTATTTATTTATTTAATTTTATTACTTTATTTATTTATCATTTTCTCTTATTTTTCTTTATTTTTCTTTTCATTTCTTTTTCTTTTCCTTTTCTTTTTTCTAATTTAATTTATTTCTTTATATTTTTCAACTTTTCTTTTAATTAATTTACTAAAATTTCCATTTCTTTTTTTCATAATTTATCTCTATCTTGGCAGTTCTACTATTGTAGTAATTTCTTTATTTGTTCTCTTTCTCTATTTTTTTATTTTCTTACTTTTATTACATTACCATTTTCATTTTTCTTGTTTTTAATTTTTTTTTTTTGCCATTTCTGTTTATTTTTTTTTTTTTCTTACTCTTTTTTTTCTCTTCCATCTTTGTCTCTTATATTCTTTTCTTATTTTATATATTTTATTTTTCCTGTTTCTTTTTTTTTATTTTTTTTATTTTTTTTCTCTATATATTTTGTGTTCCCGATTATTTTGTCCTTAAGTTCACTGAAAATAAAAAACTAAAAGAAATAGCTGCAAATTTTCATTTCCAAGCTCTACCTTCAATTACTCATGTATATATATATATATATATATATATATATATATATCTCTTATATATGCATAGCCTTAACTATATATATACGGTGTATGTAACGCATAGTACCTTTATACCAGTAGCAGCAAATTAGCTTAATATATATATGTATAGCACCCTGCTCATATATATACTTATATGCGCGCTTAATATGTAATAATAGCAACAATAACCAACCATGTATATGTATATATATATATTGCCTCACTATACATATATATATATATATATAGCAGCACCAACCATAACGCTCTTATACATACGCCATATCGCGCCATATATATGGTTGTGCATACATGCGCATAACGCTGTATAGCATATATATTGCGCTGCGCCTTATATGCCAGCGCTCTCGCCACTATGTGCTATATATATATATATATGCTGCTGCTGCTGTATGCTGCTGCTACTATCTTTGCTCTTATAAACCCAGATTTCAACTATATCGACGTTATTATTGTTTTCGAAATGCTGGTGGGACCCTATCCAAAACCGTTTTGCCGGAAATGGAGAGGAGATCTTATTGAGTAAATATTAAGCCAAGAAATAATTGAATAAGAATATATATATATATATATATATATACTTATTATATATATATATATAATATATATATATATATAACGCATAACTATATACTATATACTATATATATATATATATATATATATATATAGATCTTTACATTTGAAAAAATGTCAAAATCTACATGAAAGTCCCAGCAGGGTTGGGTAGAGGTCGAAAGCTGCGAACATCAGTAATCAAGGGTGGGGAACATGATTGACGAATTTACCAAGGCTTCTGAAATAGTAATGAAATCATAAGGTTTTGGAATATATATATATATATATATATATATATATATATATATAACAACAATATATATATATATATATATATATATACATATATATATATACATATATATATAACATAATATATACCCCGATATATATATATATATATATAGCTATGTATATATATATATATCTTTTTCTATATATATATATATATATATATATATATATATATGCCAACCTTATGCTGCTCTTAATGCTGCTGCTATATAGCGCAGTGCTCTAGCTCGGTGGTAGAAACACCAACTTGTTTCAGCAAAGAGGCCGTTCGTTGGTTCGACGTGTGAACTTTAGAAGAAATATGGAAACTAATGTCATGCAGCCGAAGCTAACCAGACAGCGATGCGTTGGTAGTGGCGCGCTTTAGTTGGAAGCACGGCATCCACCGGCAAGGCCTGGCCAGCCAGCGGTTTAGTCGTTAGTCCACATTAGACGGACCGCGCATATATAGGTAGTTCCCACTGACGGGTCGTTTGACCTTCGGAGGACGTTTTTATATATATGCTTTATATATGTACGCCTTGCGCACCTTAGCACGTAACAACGCTAGCAACGCCTTATATATATGTATATGCTGCTGCGCCATGGCCATGCTGCTGCTGCTGCTGCTGCTGCTGCTGCCAGCCTTGCCCAGCCCAGCAACCTTACGCTAGCACGCTATGCTTACTGCGCCAGCCCAGCGCCGCTGCTGCCTGTAACATATGCTAACAACCTTAGCCATGTATATGCTAACACGCTGCTCTTTTATATATATATATATATATATATATATCGCCTGCTATATATATATATATACTATGCTGCTGCTCATATATATACTTCGCCGAAAACAAATCGTCAAAACTTACGCAGTAGAGTATCATGTGGAATGAAGGTATATCCGTTAAGAATGAGATAAGTAGGATAAACGGGCAGCACGAGCCACTTCCATAGGATGAGGTATGGTATTAAGACCTGATTGAATAACAGTAGTTCGGCAAAGAAAACATTGGAGAGAGAGAGAGAGAGAGAGAGAGAGAGAGAGAGAGAGAGAGAGAGAGAGAGAGAGAGAGAGAGAGAGAGATGAGAGGGAGGGGAGGGGGAGGGAGGAGAGGGAGGGCTGGAGGAGGAGAGGAGGGGGAGGAGAGGGAAAGAGAGGAAGGAGGAAAGAGACGAGAGAGTGAGGTGAGAGAGAGGAGGAGAGAAAATTGTTGAGGAGAAATTCATAGCCTCTACCATTTCAAGAAGAGCTGTGTGAAAATAATCACCTTAGATATGGCACTCCATACAAGGTCGATACGCAACTGAGGTGTTTAAAGAATATCTGAAGTCGTTCCTGAACATCCTTCACTTAGAAGCTTGTTTGGTGAGACAAATAAATTGATCCTTCCAAAATAAACCACGAGAAAAGGGAATACTAAGAATATTAGTATTAAATACCAAGAATATTAATACAAAATACCAAGAATATTAATACCAAATACCAAAAATATTAATACCATGAATGCATAGAATATTAATACCAAATGCAAAAAAATATTAATACCAAATACCAAGAATATTGATATCTAATACCAATAATATTAGTACCAAATACCAAAAATATTAATACCAAATACCAAGATTAGTAATAAATATAGATAATAAAGTATAAATGGTGGCCGTTTAGAAATAATTCTGAAGAAGCGGGTATAAATCAGAAAAAGAAGGCTACAAACAGAAGGCTAAATATAAAAAAAAGGAAAATATAGAAATCAGAAAGCTTAGTGCCAGGCACTAATTAAAGCTTTCAACGTGTCTAGTGCCACAATAAAAGGTTCACCCAAGATAAAAGGATTAAGGGTCAAAGAGAAGAGAAAGATGACCAGTAGAGCTTTTCTTATGTAAGATGATACTGACGATCAGGACACGGATTCATTGAACAAATCAGTTTTGACAAAAGGTTAGAGAGAAGTAGTGCCAATGATATCTTAAGAAACCATGGGGAAGAGGATAAAGCAAAGTTGGAGTTGACATCTTTAACAGAGTGCCAGAATGACCCTAGGGAAGAGAGAATCGGGAAGATTCTACTGAGCCGAATATACACTTTTCTACACACTTGCATATACACAAACACACACATATATATATAACTAAATACATACTATATATATATAATATATATACTTTTATATATACTCTCTACTCTAACTACTCTATATATGTATATATATATATATATAACAAGATATATGAAATAAAATATATAAATAAATAAAGATGTAACAACATTTATATATATATATATATATATATATCTTATAATATATATATATATATATATATACTATATATATCATCTATATATATATCTCTATCTATCTATATAACCTTCTTATAAATATATATATAATATATAACCCCTTACTATACTATATACTGCTCTCATATATCTCTAACTGCTCGATATATATATACTCTTAACGCATAGCATAGCAAGCTTATAACTAATATATATATAAATACTATAATATATATATCATACTTGAGGTTTTAGCCCGAAGGTTTTACCCCATAGGAACAAAATATACAAAATCTACAAAAGTTTATATATCGTAATTTATTCATAATAGAATAAAGAAACTCATGAAAAATGAAGAATTACGAAATTTAAATAATTTTTCAGTTAAAAATATTAAACTTAATTTTATAGAATTCAATTTAATTCCGTTTTAATTAAAGAAGGCGTTTTTATTTTTATTTATTTATTTATTTAAATTTCCTCTCTCTCTCTCTCTCTCTCTCACCTCACCCTCTCTCTCTCTCTCTCTCTCTCTCTCTCTCTCTCTCTCTCTCTCTCTCTCTCTCTCTCTCTCTCTCTCTCTCTCTCTCTCTCTCTCTCTCTCTCTCTCTTACTTCGTATAATCTGATACTGAATTTGCATTTTAAATATTGAAAGTCCAAACAGATTCTCATTCCCCCTAATGAGATTCTACAAAATTTTAATACATTCCCTGTAAGGAAAATATTTATCCAAGTCATCCAAGACTAAGTATTATTATTATTATTATTATTATTATTATTATTATTATTATTATTATTATTATTATTATTATTATTATTATTATTATTATTATTATTATTATTATTATTATTATTATTATTATTATTATTATTATTATTACTCTGAATTTCACAACACGAATATTCTGTAAGAATATATTTTTAGATCAGATGAAAGATGACACTGTCCATTAACAAGGCTTCTGGAGTGGGCGAGGTAAATATATATATGTATAGCATATGTATACATATATATATATATCATATATATACATAGTAATAATACATATACTTGCGCATATATATACTTACTCACTCTTTTCTTTCTTATATATAAAAGAAATACTATATATACGCATATATCTCACATATATATATATATATATATATATATATATATATATATATATATAACTCATACTTTCTTAACCATACTTTATATCTTTATCACTTATTGTTATAATATATATATATATACATATATCTTATATAATATATACATACATATATATACTTACATAACTTAATATATATATCTATATATATATATATATAAATATATATTACATATACTATTATATATATATATATATACTTATAATATATATATATATATATACCTTACATATATATATATATCATATATATATATATATATTGATCAATATTTGTACCAAATAAATTTGTTTTTTAGAATAAACGTATCCGCATCACGAGGAGAAGGCCATTTATAGCTTGAGGAGAGAGAGAGAGAGAGAGAGAGAGAGAGAGAGAGAGAGAGAGAGAGAGAGAGAGAGAGAGAGAGAGAGAGAAGAGAGAGAGAGAGAGAGAGAGAGAGAGAGAGAGAGAGAGAGGGAGAACAGTATTATGAATGCAACAACACGTTTGTGTAGCATTTCTTTACATAAGAGTGTGCCCATGTTTGTATGTGAAACAATTTTACTTATGATTGTATTTAAATTAGGAAATTTAAATATTTAAGGTTGTTTATAGTATATATATAAATGATTTTACAGTAAAGTATATATATATGTATATATATATGTATATATAACCACATATATATATATATACCATATACTTTATATATATATATACTCTTACCTTATATATATATATATATATATATATACCTTATATATATATATATATATATACTATATTGTACCCTGGATTGGTTGAAAGATATTAAATTATATGTCATAAACTTACTCTTCAAACGGATAAACAATTCCTTGGCCATGCCCCCGTGACAATCACCAACTAACACTTTCTAAGATTTTCAAACCTATATTGTAACAGTATCCGGAACCTCCTGTCGGATGAGTTACCGGCCTGTGCAACACTGTAATGCATAATATACTCAAAAACTCACCAACTTATCTCCCTGAAGATCCTTCAAGTGGAAACAACGGTTTGAACGGGTTCGTTGCTTTTTATGAAAACCGTCCAGTCAATATTATTCGTTATCAATGAATTTACCTGACTAATGATCAATGTTTTTGATCATGAAACAATCTTTAAGACCTCAAAAATAATAACATCTGAATATTTGAATAAGTAAGAAACGTAAAATTTATCTTTTTGGAAACACTCAAAGAAAACTACTGGAATAAAAATTAATGAAACTTTTAATAAAGAAAATGAATCAGAATCAGAATCAACACGAAGAGCTAAGTTTTTATCCATGAACATGCAGTTAGATGTCCGAAGGTATCCACATACATGCGCACCGAATAACCCAGGAACTTCGGTACCAGAAATATCAATTATATTTTTACATGCTTGAATATTACTTTGCAATACAGAAGGTCAGCGACCATATATACATGCAGAAATGTACATTTTAAAATGTAAATAAATATTTGGCTATATGCAAAATACAAATTTAATATTAGAAAATTGCTCAACTTCATCAGCGTTCAGTCCTGCTTATAAATATAGCATATAAAATATATAAATATTTATGTTCAAATGTGTATAAATAAATAAAATATAATGGCAAAAATATACTTGAACAGATGATTGATAGGAAATCTTAAATCTTAACTTGAAAATTTATCAGATTTGAAATTTACAGAAAAACGTCGATTTGTCAATGTGACCAAAGTAATTAAATGAACAGCTGACTTTTACTATCAGTCTCTCTAATGCAAAGTTGCCTATTAGTGAATAAATAAATCCTTTGTTACAGACAAAAATTGTGAGCCTGAAGCATTAACTCATATGTTAAAATAAATATTTGAAACTTTCGAATTGAACTTGCTCATTACCACCAAAAGATTGGGTTGAAACATTCATAAAGATAATTTGCAATAGAGAAAAGCTTATACGTGCGGTAATACTTAGAAGTTTACCAAATGCAAAACACTTTATAAATGCGTATTCACCGGAACGACAGCGACGCAACAATGCAACACTTGAAGGCTATACTCTAACACGGTACTTTAGATCCACAAACTTATCTGCCTTAATATTTACCAATAAAGCAAAACGACAATATTTCACACATCGAATATATTTTATTTAATTTAAAACATATTCTCCTCCTTTTGTAATAGAAACTTTAATAAAAAACACTCCCTTGATTACAAAATACTAATTAACAAATAATAAAAAATCGATCCGAGGGCATTTGTAGCTACCAACTGTATACACCTTAGCCTTTCAACAAATGAAAAAGCGGGAAAAGATCAAAGGTATTGCTTTTTACTATTTATACAGTTCCAAATAATTTAAGATTACGCCTGCTTGACGAATCTAGGCTTAGCAAAACAGTAAGTCAACTGAGTGTATATATTTATCAATTAATTTAGTAACACAAATATATACAAGACATCTAAGGAGGCGGGATTGGTAGTCCTTGCAATACATCATGCCTGTTTAGGGAATAACAATCTTGCATTCAATCAGAATAAGAAATTCACGAAAATCGGACTTTATGGGCTACCACACCTCAACAAAAAATACATTTATTCAATAAAATATTTATTTATATATATATATATATAAAATCATTTATATATATAGTAATACGCAGTTTCCTTTTCGCAATTTTGCTTTAAAATATTAATAATAATAATAATAATAATAATAATAATAATAATAATAATAATAATAATAATAATAATAATAATAATAATAATAATAATAATAATAATAATAATAATAATAATAATAATAACATTAATAATATTAATAAAGCTTTGACAACACGACCAATGACAATTCAGATTTTAAAAATAAGTCTTAAAAGATGAGTTCTCATTGGTTGTTATTTCTCCTTACAATAAAAGAACATATTTACAGTATTTTGACCGGGCCATTGCAGTATACATTAAGTATATAGATAAAAGAAAACAAATAATATTGCAATAGCAATACCTGACCTCTATTTTAAACAAATAAATGAAAACAATTTATATACATTATGTACCACTGCATTACATATATATATATATATATATATATATATATATATATATAATAAATTTGCATTATAATAACCAACATATGTATATTAACAACAATATGCTAACAACGCATATATCATCTTCTGCTAACCAATATATGTAGCAATATATATAATAACATATATATATTATTTATTTATAATATATATAACCAATATAACATAATAATATATAATATATATATATATATAATATATATATATATAATTGGATTTATCTCGAATAACTATGGTTGGATATATATATATATATATATAACATAATATTAAATATATAGCTCAACTGTTATAACCTTATATGATGATGATGCGTGTGTGTGTTGATGATGATGTAAAGTACTCCCAAAATACTGTTATACATTAGAGAGTTGTGTCAAATAAAAACAAAAAAAGCCATGAATTTAATATCTACTCGACGTAATCTACAACCATTATTAATTCACACAAAAAACAACAACAACAACAACTTAACCAACAACAACAACAACAACAACAACAACAACAACAACAACAACAACAACAACAACAACAACAACAACAACAACAACAACAACAACAACAACAACAACAAAAACAACAACAACAACCTTTAAAAATGACCGTTTTTTGCCTTAAGACAAGTCTTAAGTCTGTTGGGACAGCCATCTAATGCAGCACGAATGGCCTTCATCGGAAAGTCCTTCATCTGCACCCTTTGTAGCTCGCTTTAACGAAATAATATTTGGGTTTCGTCTTGAGCAGAGAAATACGCTCTAAAACTGCCCATAATTTGTAATCCGAAGGAATGAGATCTGGGCTGCGGAGCCGGAGCCGGAGCCGGAGTCGTGAGCCGGAAGCCAGAGCCGAAATTTTTTTGAGTCTGGAGCCGGAGCCGGAAAAAAATTTGCCGGCTCCGCAGCCCTGCTATACCGATGTCAACCGTCAGAAAATGAGGAAGGAACACTGTCTCTGAGCCAAGCTTCAGTAGACCTTGTTTAATGTGCCCTTGTTGAATCTTGTTGAAAGATTCATGATTCATTTTTGGAATAGGGTCAGATTTAGTGGTTTTACCACATCTTCCTGAGCGGTTTGCTGGTGGACCGTTAAAGTAATTTTAACACCTATTTTCCCCAAAAAATGAATATATGTCACCCAATATTAACTCGCTTCCCACCAAACCATCAGAGAGACCGGATGATGATGAACTCTTTGGAGAGGTATTAAAAGCTCGTTGACGTAGCATATACTCTGTCGATTTGTTTGTTAAAACACTTGCACGGTAAAGATATTTTTCGTCTGTAAAGAGAAATTTTGGGGAGTAGCCCAGGAAAAATGGTCGACAAGTCATCAAAAAAAATTCCCGTACAGAGTCCACCGCAAGCGTTAGGATATGTTAGGTTAGGTTAGGTTAGGTTAGGTTAGGTTAGGTTAGGTTAGGTTAGGTTAGGTTAGGTTAAGTTAAGTTAAGTTAGGTCTGCCCATTTTCCTGTCGACCAATTTGCTATAGGTCCGTTTACGAAGATTATTTATCTCAATTCGTTCCTTTACATCTTAGAGAGCCTGCGGTGTCCAAACAGAACGTCGCCTACCAGGTCTAAGGCACGATACACAAACGTACAGCTAATACCCAGTGGTTGTAGACTTGAAAAATGGAACTCCTTTCTATGCCCACACTTAAATAACCATATATAACCAACACGGTTTTGTTTATTGCCCCACCCTGTAGTTACTTGACATGAAACCAACAAATATGGTGTCTAAGCTTAGAATGACATACATAATGACACCATAAATTTTCGCCTTGTATACACTAATTTCTTACCGTCAAAAAAAAAATAATTTCGTAATATTATTTTTGAGATCCTTCTCGCATTCTCCAATTTGGTGCAGAGGTCATGGTGGTTTTCATTGTCCCAAAAATTCAGTTCCTTCATCATTCCTTCTTCGATCTGCTAGACAAAATTTTACACACAATTGAATTATAACATCTTTGAAACATACAAACCAAACTTTCCCCTGTCCTGACCCCACACTTAACCGCATTGCTCATTCTTAGGAACACTAATAAGACTATGTGGCACACTTTCTTCATATATATATCCTTATATATATATATATATATATATATATATATATATATATATATATATATATATATATATATATATATATATATATATAAATACAATATATATATCCTCATATATATATATATATATATATATATATATATATATATATATATATATATATATTTATATATATATATAAATATATATATATATATATATATATATATATATATATATATATATATATATATACTATGCTATAATATATATAATATATATATATATAATATAATATATATATAATATATATATTTATATATATATATATATTATATATGATGCATTATTTGCATTTAAGTCTTGACGTTTTCATTCCAATATTTCAAAAACACAAAGTGACCTTATTTTTCTCTGTCTATTAATTTATGTCTTCTGTTTAACCTCTCTCTCTCTCTCTCTCTCTCTCTCTCTCTCTCTCTCTCTCTCTCTCTCTCTCTCTCTCTCTCTCTCTCTCTCTCTCTCTCTCTCTCTCTCTCTCTCTCTCTCTCTCTCTCTCTCTCTGTTTGTGTTTTTATTTCTCGTTTTCAACTTTATTGCAAGGCATTATGTATGCATATATGAGTGTCTCTGGCACCTATGTACAAATGCATGGGTGTGAAACTCTCACACTTTACAGGCACGTTGCGGCAGTGAATTTTGTCTGAAAGGACTCACCAAATGTCGGGGTTCTGGCTTCTAGGGCACTTATACGAAACTTGCTACATTAATTACAGTTGCTGCGAGGCGTTAATACATTAATTTCAATACACACATACCCCTTCAAACACTGGCAAACCCATTCAAACTCAGGCAAGATACGCAGTACATAATTAATAGCATATTCTTCCGCGCATATAAAACTAGTCCACTTCAAACGTTTCCTTCCGCAGAGAGTCCGATCGGAGAGATTCACAGAGAAATTCGAATGATATTTATTAGAGTAACTCAACTAGTTTGAACTCCGATGCCTACATTATCCTTATAAATCATATATTTGTAAAAATGTCTGACCACAGTTATCATAAACAGTTAAAATAGTATTTATTCGCTTGATAACTCTCGATTGATCGGGAGAGCCTTACTTTCTTACTTTCTAACCCCTGAGTACCGTCTTCATTGTATATCGCATCCAGATATTCCGCCTCCGGACCGGCCTCGTCCACAGATCATCCAAGCTGAAATATTCCATATTGCTCTGGGTAAGGGTGGTTGACATGTAAAGTAAATGGGTTGTGTTTTCGGGATCTGGTTACAATTTGGACAGACGTTTGTAGTGTTTGGTTATGAGTTGAATATGTGTTTGTAATTTTGTAAGTTTGCGTGGTGGCCGCACCTTAGTTTGGTCAAAGATGACTGGCTAGTTCTTGGAAGGAAGTTGAATTCTGGTTCTATTTCTGGTGGAAGTTTGTTTAAAATGTTGTTTGGTGGTCTGCGTTTTAAGTAGTTTTCTATTTAATTATTGTGCGGATTTGTTTGGTGTATGATGTGTTGTTTAGTGGGGGTGGGATGTTGGTAGGATCTGTTTGCCTGTAGAGTAGGGCTTGTGATATATATATGTATATATATATATATATATATATATATATATATATATATATATATATATATATATATATATATATATATATATGCTCAACCTTATGATATATGTAACAACGCTATGCTATTCTGCTGCTATATATATATATATATACCGCGCCGCCTGCTGCTGCTGTATGCTGTAATATGCTGCGCCATATATATGCGCCTGCTATGCTGCTGCTCTTCTGTAACAACATTATGCTCCAACAATTAATATCTCTCTAATTTCTCATCCATTCCATGATTAAATTTTTTTGAACCTACATCGGTACTCGTTTGCATTATAATATTTTAAATATTCATTGGTAGAAATATATATATATATAGCATATATGTATATATATATATATATATATATATATATAACATACATAATATACTCTTTGCTGTATATACTCTTTCTCTTATACCCACCCCAATTAAACATCGATACCCCAACCTCCCTCTTTTCCGAATACTTTAATAAATACAAACTGATAAAAAAATAACGTTCAGTTTACAAAGGAAACTACAAAATTGAATTTTTAAATCTTGGTCTTTTTTTTAAATGTTAAGTAAAAACGCGTTTCATATCATTTCGTTCATATTGTTTTCAAAATGATTTGACTTGTCGAGCGATATTTAATGAAACGGAAGAATTGAACAGCGCGATAAATACCAACGCTTTTATATTTTTATTTTTCATTTTTAATAAGAATTTTCAAATTCCGTAATCAACCTTATATATATATATAACCTATATATATATATACTATATATATATATACATATAGCATAATAATAACATATATAACTGCTATACTATTTATATATATATATATATATATATATATATATATATATATATATATAACTATAATATATATATATATATATATATATTTTCAGTGTCACTACCACTCACGGGCAGGCCTCTCGAGGTTCCTCTGGCGCAGTGGTAGATGAACACAGACGCGGAAGCATAAAGTGAGGATATTAAATTCAGCCCAGGGAAAAACAGAAGATGGAAGAGGGTTCCACAGAACAGAGCTCGTAGGAAAAGAAGGAAGCTTCACAGCAGACAGCTAAGAGTTACCAATATCAAACCCACAAAACTCGTGAGCAGATTACAGCAGCCCTTGCCTTGTGATACGAGGGCAGATGGTAAAGATGGTGGTACTCTGGTGAGTAAGTTCCCTAGACACTTGCCACTGAGGCACCTATAGGGCCAAGAGATAAAGCACCAACATCCCTCGCAAAGATAGAGGTCAAGTGAACTGGAAGTACAGGACAGTTTATCAGCCTTTTGGCCTGACCCTGTTCAAAAGCCAGGTGAAACCAGACCCCCAGACATGAGAGCAGTACTTCTTTGGGGACGGATGAGACCCTTGGCCCATAGCCACCGAGTACAACTTGAAGAGGAAAAAAAGTGCAGTCTAAGCAAGAGCTCTCAGGTTTCTTTAGAAGCCGCCTAGCAATCCGGTGCGTGTGAGGTTTCCAAGACATTTTTTATGTTAATGATAAGGATGTTTATATTATCAACCCAGGAGGCAGAGAACCGTCCCGAAAGAGATAAGAAGTTGGAAGATGTTTCAAGAGGAGATTTGTAGGAGTTGGGTTTTTAGGGAATTGAATTTCACAAGGTTGGGGCGGCCACCCGGAAATTCTATCAGATCAGCGAAATAGAATCGGAAGATTAAGACGAGAGATGAAATTCTAGAAGTAAAAGAAGAGGGAGCAAGGTTGATAGGTTGAAAAATGAAGGGGACCGAGTCATTGGCACATGAAGGAATTGGTTAAGTTAGATATTCTGCGGGTGAGAGAGTCATTAATGAAAATACCAGAATAAATTGGGAGATAAGCAAAACTGAGGGAACACTATTGACAGAAAAAAGAAAAGGAGATCGCCCCATCAATATTAGGCGATTGAAGAAAGCTAGAAAAAAAAGTTAGCAGAGAGAGGGAGAAAAGCAATGGAGGAGCACAGAAACCCGGCGACCATGCCATACCGGTAAACGCGCACTGGATATATCAAGCGCTAACCACTATGCTAACATAATAACAGCAATAGCAACCTTAGTAACCAACCCATATATAGCATATGTATATAGCAACGCGCCCTTATATATATATATGGCATAACCACTTAACAACAACCAATATACTCCAACAGCAACAGCAGCAACAACCAACAACCTGCTGCTGCTGCTATTGCTCGCT
>JABUQX010141831.1:30000-52500 GCA_015478945.1 Trachelipus rathkii
AATAGGAAGGAATTGGACAAGAAAAGAACAGAGAAAAACATGAAACTTCAGGAAGGAAAGGAAACGGTTGACATTTGTAAGATGAGACACAAAGATACGCAAAAAATGTGTAAGTTCAGTTGAATTATCAGGCTAGCTGAGAGTGATGTGTAAGAATAATCATTTCCTTAGAATCAGAAGAAATGGAAGAATGTCACCCACAAAATAGAACCAGTATTCTGAGTTGTGTAAAGCATTAGAGAGGGCAAATGTGAGCAATAAAGATGCATGTCTCATAGTTAATGCTGCCCTCAAGGAACTCGGACTCTGTCACCAAAAAACCTTGTTGATCCAAGTAAGTTTACGCCAAAGAAAATACTGGGGAGACAAACAGTCAGAGGAGCATTTGCTGCAACACAGAAGGTATTGTCTGCATTGGTTTCGATGGAAAATAGATGAAACACTTGTCGATACTGGGTGTGTGCGTAGAAAAGTTAGAGAAGAACATTACGTGCTAGTGTCATTTCAAGATGCATGTTACATCGATCACGTTAGTCAGGAAGATCTCGAGATGTATTTAATGAAATTTTGGGTATTATTGAACGAACAAGATCTACAGAGACTTTAAGAGCAGTGATTTGCGATGGAACTCCTGTGAATACGGGTAACAAGAATGGAATAATCACACTGTTGGAGTTACATCTTAAAAGACCACTTCAATGGCTCATATGCATGTTACATTTTAATGAACTGCCACTCAGGAAGTTATTTAGTGTTGTTGATGGGAAGACAACTGGCCCATCGTCACATGAAGGACCTATAACCAAACTGCTCTCATTTGATCATCATCAGACCAAACCCATCATTAATTTTCAACCAATTTCAGCTGTGGTTGATGTTCCTGAAACAGTTACAAAAGATCTAAGTCCTGACCAGCTGTATTTACTAAAAATCTGTTTATTAATTCAGCAAGTGGTACAAAATGCAGATCATAATAATATGCGGTATTTGAAAACTGCACAGCCAGTTGCCTTAAGCCATGCAAGGTGGCTAACTAAAGCTAACAGACTGCTTCGATTGTACGTTTCAACAGAATCCGCATCTGATGATCTGAGGCGTTTGGTACGATTCGTACTGAACTTCTATGCCCCCATATGGTTCTATATCAGCTCCCATCCCTTCTGTCAAGATGGTGCAAATTTTCACTTTATGGTATCACAGTATCAAAAACTTTCTCCTGAGGATCAGAACATCATTTCTCCAGTGCTCTTAAACAACTCCTATTTTTTTTGTCATCCAGAAAACTTTTTGCTAGCTGGTGTTGCAGATGAACCAGGAAACAATAAGAAGATTTTCATGTCAACAAATTCTTCAAGCAAGGAAGAAAATTTCCTCCACCAGTGTGCAAGTTCGCTGCTTTGATAAGGCAGCTAAACGTCAATCTCAACGCTACTTCCTACATGGAACTGATTGAGGGAGTACTCCTATCACCACCCCACCTCTTCTTGATGATAGTAGTGATGATATTTTGGTTAGTAATCAACAAATTCTCCTTACCAAAGTATCAGTGTCATTCGGTCGATGTTGAAGAAATGTCAAAGATGTTTCCGCTGTTTCCTGTAGTAGGGTCGTTGGTCATACTTCTCGACATGGTGCAATACAACAAACCAAACATTCTCGAATCCACAAATTGAATATGATCAATAACCTGAGTTAAAATAACACCACGATCTTTCAAACAGCAAATGCAGGCAATATAACAAAAATAGTGACAATCTATTAAGATATACCTTGATCCTTTCTAAATAAAAGATTCAAGGTAAAGTTGGGGTATGAAAACAAATCTTGAAGAACTTACTTTTAACACATTTCAGTTTGTATCTGAAGTGAGCACCAAAATAAAGTTGTTTCAAATCTGCACTACAACTTTTGTATTTTTTCAAATATTCTTAATAATAATATATATATATATATATATATATATATATATATTACAAATATTTATTTGACATCTAGCAGTGTTATATAGTTCTACTCTCTCTATATATATCTTTATATATATATAATATTAACCTTAACTATATATATATAATAACAGCAGCAATAACCTTCTTTTCTCTTATGTATATATATATATATATACTTACCATTATATTTTTTGCCGAATACATTAAATATATACATAAATACTTTGAACATATTTCATTCCATAACATCGCATTTTAAAATAAACACAACATAATACTTAACGTTTGCAGAATTGACGCGATTTATCTGGTAACAAAATAAGAATTCCACGTGCATTAACGCCTGCCAGACGTGCCGTTTCAAGCTGAAAGCTTTATTTAAATATTTAATAATTAAATCAATTTTTTTTTTTTAAATTAATCAGTTTCTTATTCAATACATAAAAAATGTATATTTTTGTTTAAATAAATTATACTAAAACTTTTTTTCTCATACAACTATTGGTTTAAACTGGATTTCCTATAATATATATATATATATATATATATATATATAACTTATAACATATATATATATATATATATATATATATATATATATATATATATATATATCTTATATATATATATTTATACATATATATATATAATATATGTATATATATATATATATATACTGTAATAATAATATAGCAATAACCTTATATAATAACCAACATAATGGCACCAATATATGTAGTAATATGTAATACTCATATATATATATATAAATATATATATATATATATATATGTAGCAACAGCCCTATGTTGCATAAATATATGTAACAATAATAGCATAACGCTAGCTAGCACATACTATAATAACATATATATATATATATGTATATATGTAACTAATAACCCAATAACAATAACCTTAATAGCCATGCGCCATATGTATATAGCACTACGTATGTATAAAGGTATATATATAATATATATATGTATAAAAAATAACTGCTTTATATATATATATATATATATATATAACATAACCTTATAATATAACAATATATATATAAATATAACTTTACAAACACTAGAGTATCTCTATAATTAATGTGTGTGTGTGTATATGTGTGTGTGTGTGTGTGTGTGTGTGTGTGTGTGTGTGTGTGTGTGTATGTGTGTGTGTATCATTTTTTTTATTATCATTATCACATTATCATTATCATTTTCATTATTATTATTATTATTATTATTATTATTATTATTATTATTATTATTATTATTATTATTATTATTATTATTATGTATTATTATTACATTATTATTATTATTATTATTATTATTATTATTATTATTATTATTATTATTAGAAATATCAATTATTATTATTATTATTATTATTATTATTATTATTATTATTATTATTATTATTATTATTATTATTATTATTATTATTATTATTGTGTATTATTATTATTATTGTGTGTGTGTGTGTGATTATTATTATTATTATTAAGCGGAAGGAGTAAAGGGAATCAGCCTTGACGATTCGCGCTTTGGCTACCTCTTAAATAATTTATTCACTTAAATTAATCATCTACATAATGAGCAAGGATTGAGACCTGATAAATAACTATTTCCCTTATATATATATATATAGCAATAATAAATTAATATATAACATTAATATATATATATATATTTGCTCTTCTTTATGTATATATATATAACATGCTATATATATATATATATATCTTTCTCTTATATATATATACATATACATATATACATAACAACATATATATATATAATAATATATATAACATATATATATATATGCCTTAACTAGCTGCTGCTGCTGCTGTAACAACAGGAACGCCAAAAATAACGTTGCATCAGACGATGCTGTTCCAATATAGCTGCTTCTTATTATATATACATATTTATTTATTTATTTATTTATTTATTTATTTATTTATTTATATATATATATATATATAATATAGCAGCATAAATATATATCTAACTTATATATATATAACAACATATATATATATATATATAACAATATATATAATAACATAACTCTTAACTGTATGCTATATTCTTATATAATGTAGATTAAAAGTTAGTGGGAGGAGATAGATTGACGTGTTCCGTAGATCGCATGCCATACCCTATACACCAGTATTCGAGATCTCGGTAAGGGCATGGAAAGCAAAACTAAGTCAGAGATTTGTGTGAAGGATTCTAATATCACCTGTACGTTTTAAAATCCCACTCTGTTACTGATACCAGTAACGCGATGAAAAATATGATGAATCTATGACATTGACCCCAATGCTCCTTTAGAGGAATTAGCACAGAATCAAACAAACAATCTGGGAAGGTAGATACTTTTGTTTCCCGTTGCATGCTACGCACCTTACCCTGGTCTTGAAGAAAAAAAAGGCGGATTGATTGTATATGTGAGCAACAGCAGCAACCTTAGTAGCCTTAGCAGCAACTATATATATAATAACCATATATATATATATACTCTATAACTATTATATATATATATATATATATATATATATATATATATATATATAATATATATATATATATATATATATATATATCATCCTCCCTGCACTCCTCAGGTAGGTGCGTAGCCAGGTAAAAAGAAAAATAATGCAAGTCCTGAAAAAGTAGAAATGACCGTTTTGTACCTTTAAACTCTTGAAGTGAAGGCGCTCGTAGCAGGGAGGAAAGATACACCTATTGCTTCACGGGACTGCGACTGAACTCACTTTGATATCACATCAATGTGCGGTTCATCCTTAGGACAAGATGGGCCACATCAATGGCACCCTCGCAAAAGCCCCTCATTCCATCTCTATTGTAACCTTTCTTTCGCCTCGGCAAACTCATTCCTACTCCAATAGGCACTTTCCCTTCTGACTCCCCATCCACTTTCTTTCGATCACTATCCGTTGCTTCCCAGTACACTCACTACTATTCGCTTAACCAACCGACTATCATCCATCCTTTCAACATGACCAAAACCATCTCAACATACTCATTTATTCTCTCGTTTTCCCCTTTCTTCACCACCAACTCACGTTCATTCCTCATTTTATCAATTCTTCTCCCACCTAACACGCCCTTAAGATTGTTCTGAACTTACATTGTGTACTTTAGATCTATACCTCTTATTCAGACCATAGTTTCACTTTACTTATTCTTATAGGTAACATCATACTCTCATGTAAGACTCTAGCTTGCTCAAGACTCCAGTTCCCTTCACATCTGCAGATCTAATTTCACCAAACACCTTCCTACTGCATAACCTACTACACTCTGCATCTAATCCGCTCAATTGTCATTATACAGCACGATACAACTATTTAAACTCAGACTCTTATTCCAGTTGTGCTCATAATCCAACATAACTTCACCCTGAGGGCTATTCTCACTCACAGCCATAACTTTGCTCTTATCTGGTTTACTTTCAAACCCCTCCGTTTATAAATCCCTCTACCAATCCTCTTAAACTCTCTTTCAGATTGGCCCACAGCAAAACAAATCAAAATGCACATACAATAATTATTATTATTTAAATCCCATATTTGGCAAATATTTTCCTTCCCCTACCCCCTCTAATTCTTTCAAAACCTCATCCACATACAAATTGAATAACCAAGGAGACATAACTTTTGGAAATCCCTTCTCACTCCTATTAATAGTAAACCCATTCGGCTTCAGCTTTCTATTGAATTTCTTATACACTTCGCTATAAAAATTAGCCACATGGTACAGTTCCATTCAGAAGCTACCACCAACATGTATATTACTAAATATTCCCTATTAATTCTATCATACGTCTGTTGCAAATCCACAAAACCTAAATACAATTTATTCTTCTTCTTCTTCTCCTCTCATTTTCTCAATCATTTGTTTCAATGTAAAGATTTGATCCACACATCCTCTACCATTTCTAACCTTGTTCTTCACTAATTGTCCCTCAGTTCGCTCGATCACTCTTTCGACCAATTACCAGCATATACCTCCCTCCCCTTACTAAGGCCTCATTCCCAAAATATATTCCTTCTTGCACCATCAAATCCACACACACATTCACTATGCCTCTTTATTACTGCCAAAATGTTATGCAGATTTTAGAAGTGTTCCCTCCACACTCTCCTCACACACCCATTAAATCAGTTACTAAAGCACCTTCCCAATTCATTATTCCAAGCAGATTCCTTTTATTCTCACTCTTAACCTTTGCACTTTCAGCTAGGAAGAGCTTCCTATTCTAATAAGTCCCCATTTCATCTTCCTTTCAAACCTTTAAATTTATATATATACATATATATATATATATATATATAACTCTTTACCTGCTATATATATATATATATATATTATACATATATATATACTGCCAGCAACCAGCCTTAGCAGCACCTTAACAACCAGCCCAGCCCTAACTGTAACAACTCCCTTTCTCTTTGCTATACCACTGCTACCAGCAACCTTCATACACCTTATATATATATAAGGTTAGTACGTTTTTAAAAAAGCAAAAACCATTGTTTTTTTTAAATAAAATAAACCACTGTTTTTGTTGTTTTTGGTTTTTATGCTATTTTGATGGTTTAATGTATTTTTTTAATGGTTTTAATAGATTTTTAAAAGGAGAAAAGTACTACACTGGAAACTGTTAGTACACATGTGCTAACACATATTTTAAAATTCCTTAATAAATTTCTTTAGATTCTAAAATTTCAAATTTTCTTGATAACTGTAAACTGTATAAAATTATTATTATTTTTGGACTTTTTATTCATAAAAAATAAGAGAGTATATTATAATATATAAACTCTATCTGAAAAAAAAGGTTATACTTTATTATTTAACCAAAATACATAAAGAAAAGTTTATTCAAAAATTTAACCTATAATGATATACAAATTAATTCTTATTTACCTTTTATGTTTAAAAACTGGGGATAATATGTAATATATATATATATATATATGCATATATAACTAATATAACATATATATATATATATATCATATAACTTAGCAACTAATATATTATATAACTCAATATAATAACATATATGTATGTGTATATATATATATAATATATTAGCATAATAATAATATAACCAATAATAATAATATAATAACCAATATGAAATATATATATATATATATATATATAACCATATAATATATATAATAATATATATATAATATATATATATATAATATGTATGCTATATACCACCATACAACAATATATATATATATGAAAGAAGAGAGAGATTCATCATTAAAAGTCGAAACTGAAATTATCATTAAGAATTTTATAAAAAAAAAAAAAAAAAAACTAATTTCCCTGCTTTAGCTGTTCCCAACCTATTTCTAATGTTGCTGTGCACAAGTCCCGAAAGTTGAAAATACACTTTCAACATTAGCATTTGATGAAGTTGCTGACAATACGCTTACTATTTTATATATAACCTTCTCATCTAATTTTTCTTTGAGAGATCTGTACCAAGATGAAGGAGTCCCTGCTGACAACAGAGACTCATCAAATAGGTAACTTTTATGGAATGGAAGAGAATTTGCTCTTAAATTTATACAAATGGGCATTAATTCAGGATTCTCATTTTCTATAAATTTCATTGCTTTTGAATACTCATCCTCTGGAAGCACTGCGGTCTGATATCTTGGGTTAATAAGTGAGCTTCTGTTACTGCCTGATCATACCTCCTTTTTACTTTTGCTAAATCTTGACTGTTGAGTGGTGTTCTAGCTCCATATTCGTATTTTTCCAAATATAAACAGCATCCTTGGTTTGATCATTGCCTTCTAGCTTTTGTTAATCACCATTTTTACTCCACCTAGGAGTGAGTTTATTATAAACACTGAAATGTGGCATCGATAGATGAAAATGAATACTAAAAGAGAGAGAAAAAAAAATAATTTTTTTAAATATATTAAAATATATATATATATATATATATATATATATATATATATATATATATATATATATATATATATACATTTTTTAGTTCCTGCTTATATATATATATATATATATATATATCAGCTTCAGCCTTTCTTCACTGCTCTTTGAAATATTGAGTAATATAATAGTTGAAGTAAATAAATAGTACAATGAATTGAGGTTACTTCTGCAATGTCACAGCCTAACCACAGAGTCCCCATCTCTAACCAGAATACTGCAATTTTTTTTTTGGCTAATGTTCCAAGATTGTAACATAGATTGCAATCGTTCGGGAATATTCACTGCTGTGTGAGTTCCTGGAAAATGAGTTGAATGCAATACTGCGTTACAGTGAGTAAAATCTTATTTATCCAGGGCGTTGATAAGGAGATAAATGATTCATATGATGAAGCACATGTCCAGGTATCAGAGGTGAAACTGATGTACTTCTCTTTTCCTAGTTTGCTCATTGTAATTTCTGCATTTTAGGTATAATTTTTTTCAGAAAAATAATCTCTATTTGGCATAAAATATCTAGAATGTAGTTATACTATTAATCCTATGAAGCCATTTTACTCCACTAAATAGAATGGTTGGTTTTCAAGGGCCACCATCAATCCTATCTTCTTATGTAAAGCCACAGCTTTTGAAACATTTATATACCAAATTTTTTTTAGACAAAACTTTCTTCCAGGGATAGTTGCTTATCCATAGCTACCATTTTTCCTCCTTTGGAGTAAGGGATGTAGATGCTTCAGTTTGAGATAATTCTTTGTCTTAGGAATGAAGCATTTCTATGTATTTGTTGAAAAGAATTCTTGGCATGATTGTGTAATGGCCTCGTGCTAAGTCCATTGGGACCAGATTTCTCAGACCCTCTTTTGATATTCTTAGAGCATATATTACAAATAACATGAACTGGATTTACTTCATTCATAGTGAATAACTTCCAGATAAAACTAGACATTTTGTATGTGAAAAAATAGCTAAGTTCTAGAATCTTGCTTAATATATAGTATTTATTTATTAATGAATGACAAAATATTTTCTAAATTTTAATTTTAATTTATATTATATATAAAGACATGAAAAGAAAGATCAAATCTAAAATTAATAAAAGGAAATTATATATAGAGTAATGAATATGATTGAAAATATATTAAATGATAAAATATTAGAATGTTGTGTATATTTATTAATTACATTTGAATATGTTTGACACTATATAGGGTACTTTAGCATCAATACAGATCACACTTCTAGGTGGTAATTTTTACTATCCGGCATCCGGCTGGATAATTTTCTAATTATCCGGCTATCCCGTATCCGGACGAATAATTAAAAAACACTACTCGGCACATCCCTAATATTATATTATATATATTATGATATATATTATATATGGTATAATTAATATATATATATATATCTAACCACCCTTGTAGCAACCTTAACAACTATATATATATAACTGTTAACTTAACAACAGTAGCCAACTTATATATATATACCATATCGCAGCATAACCTTAACATGTATATATGTAATAATAATAATAATAATATATCTTAACTGCTATATATACTATATATAATATATATAATAATAATATATATATATATACTCTATATATGGTATAATAATATATATATATATATATATATATATGAAATTCAAAGCACATATTCCACACTCCCTTCATTGTTCCTATAAATATATTTCAATGAATAATTTTTCCAACGCATTAAACACTGTACCATAATACGTGCATAATACACAATACCAGCACTATATAATATAACCTTATGTAAATATATATATAACATATAACATACTTATATATATATACTTATATATATATATATATATATATATATATATATATATATATGAAATTCATTCCAGGATCTTACCTAAAGAGAAAATTTTGAAGGAAATTTAAACAAAGAGAATATAAATATCCCGTTTAGTTTTTTTGGATTTATACCTATATAAAAAAAACAACATTTAAATGTATTTTGAACTTCACCATGGTCAAAATATTTCTGTATACATTGTTTTGTATGCCATGTAGCAACAGCATGTAGCCTGTATATGTAACCAACGCAGCAGCAGCCAACAGCCTTGCAACAACCAACAACAATGTAACAATAATAGCTAATGTAACCTTGTAATATATATAGTAATATAATAGCCTTAATAATAGCTGCTGCTGCTGTATGTAACTAATAACATACAGCACCTCATATATATGTAATAAGTATATGTAATAGCCAGCCAATAGCCAAGTAATAATAACCAACAACAATAGCAATATGTATGCTAGCCATGTACATGCCAGCAACATACTTGTAAGCAACAACAACAACAATAACCAGCCAATAGTAGCCAATGCTGCAACAGCATGTGCCATATCAAACCTTAAGGGCTATAATAGCTTTACAGGAATTCATTGTTGGAGATTCTGGTAAAATTTTATCAGAGCTGCATAAAAAGAAAAAAAAAGAAAAAAAAAAAAAAAAAAAAAATCTCCAAAACTACAATAGCTACAGGGAAAAGAATACATTTTTGGAATCTGGTTAAGAAATTTTGGTTAGGAAAATGTAAGAAAAAAATAATAAACCCAAAACCAAAAAAAATGGCTTTTTTTGGGAACTCGAGCACTGGCGGGGACATAAGTATATACCATATATATATTATTTGTAAAGGTATTACGGCAATGTAGGGGGCTGCCGACGGGGAACACTGGGGGGGACGTTTTCCATACCAGCGAAGGGGCAGGAGGAACACGACCAGCTAGAGGGGGTTTCGGAGGCCTTCCGGAGAGAAAACGATCAACCACGTAGTTCCAGAGGAATAGAAGACGACTCTGCATCAGTGCGGTATACCCCTTGGGGTGTTATTTATTTTTATTTATAGTCTATTTATTTTAACGAGTAACGTTATAAAAATTCTCTAAATAGACTTCCTCATATTACTATAATTATTAACAATATTTTTTTTGAGCATTTTTTACAGAGTTCTAAAAATGTATTCAACTCCTGTAACTGTTGTAGTTTTTGTTATGTAGTTTTTATTTATTTATTATTTATTTATTTTGACCCCCATTTATTTTTTTTTTTTTATTTTTTATTTACCATTAAACA
Source organism: Trachelipus rathkii (assembly GCA_015478945.1). Taxonomy (NCBI): domain Eukaryota; kingdom Metazoa; phylum Arthropoda; class Malacostraca; order Isopoda; family Trachelipodidae; genus Trachelipus; species Trachelipus rathkii. The sequence continues at coordinate 41,098 of JABUQX010141831.1, forward strand.
ATATATTTGACATATCTCACCAATATGTTATTATATTGTATTCTTGGAGAAAATTTAATAAAAACGATTGGTTTTCCTGTTATTTTAAGATATAAGTTTCATCTACGAATTAGCTACTCCACGGTATAAGCTGAGGTCAACTTTAAACCTAACTAACAACGATCAAATAATTACAATAATAAGTTTAAACCACATATTTTTAAATTCGATGTGGAGTTAAAAAAATGCGAAAAAGAGAGATCGCATAAATTATAAAAATAATAAATAATTTGAGAGGAATAAAATGTATTATTCCTCTAAAATAATAAATTCGGATTAAATTTCCAAAAGCATTTTTTACAAGGTAAGATGCCAGAGATAACCTAATATAACCTTAATATAATAATAACAACTAATAATAACATATATACTAACATAACAATAATATGTATATATATATATATATATATATCTCTTTTATATATATATATACTCTTCTTTCTCTGCTATATATATATATATATAACCCTATATATATCAGTGGCGACTCTGGTAACTTTTTACTATCAGGTGGCTTAAATATATATACTCTCTTTAGCAATAATAACGTGTAGCATATGTACTATATATACCGCCTGCCTGCCACTATACTGCTGCATAACACATAATATCTTGCCATGTGCTGCTGTCTTTACTGTTATATCTATCAAATGCATGCCAGGGTTGTACTTGCTGAATTAAAGCGCTGTTTATGTTCTGTATTTGTAGATGCACAGTGCTAATATCTTCCAGGATTATGTTTTTTCTTCTATTTTTAAAAGTATTTTAGTACTGGAGTAATCTTTTTTATATATTACATCTTTTGTTATAAAAAGATCTTAATTATTATGTATAGTATTTAACCATATTATTTATAAACATAGTATATAAGCTGTGATACATACTATAAATTCGCAGATACGATATCCGCCAATTGCTTTGGGCACAGGATTAATTGTATTTTATGTTAAGCCGTTATTTATAAACTGACTATTCTTCCAACACAGTTTCAATTTTGCATAATCAGCATGTTTTACATTACCTAATAATTTTTGTTTGTTTGTCCAACATTATGAAAAATAAGAAGAAATATTATCAGGAACATTAGTAAATTTTTAAATAGATCGTTTCATAATGTCAATAAATTGCTGAGCACAGATTGGCACAGTCTGAGGATGCTTTACGATATATATATATATATATATATATATACATAATAATAATATATAATATAACATATATATATCTACTCACTCATCTATATATATATATATATACTATATATTATATAGGGCCATAGTCTTTCTTTTCCCCGTGCTTTGTATAGTCAAATGTGATACTCCTTGAGTTAATTTATGACCTAAAAATTCTAAGTCTATAACCGCAATTTAATATTTTGAAGGTCTAACTATGTTGTGGCCATTTTTGTTTTTGTTTTTATGTTTCATTACCGCATTGAGAGATAATGCTGTGATTGTTATATAAAAACCGGTGTTGCCGTGGTCATGCCCGACTATTACCATATATACGCATATATATATATATATATATACCTAGTATTCAAATATAAAGGCAACCAGTAATATCTGCCAGCCTTTACTATATATATATACGTAATATATGTATGTAAATATATATATATGTATAATAATAACCAATATATACAGCAACCAATATGTATATATACTACTACTATAATATATATATACATATATGTAATATTGTATATATAATATATATCATATATGCGTATAATAATATAACTAACTGCAACAACAATATGTATAACAATATCGCCACTATACAGATATCGAATACTGCATAATAACCTTAATAACCCAATATGTATATATATATAATATATATAGATATGAATACATATGCTATATATACTCCATATATGTAATAACTCCACTGCCGCCTGCTATACTCTGCCACCTGCCTGCCTCCCTGCTCTCTTTCATATATATTGATGATATGTGTGTGTGTGTGTGTGTGTGTGTAGTGTGTGTGATTGGGTAGTGTGGGATTTAAGAGGGTTGCCAAAAACCAGTTTTTTTTAAAAGAAAAATATTTGGGAGTTCGATATGAGTATAGACTCCTTAGCACATAATCAGAACCGTATATTTAAAATGTCGGTTTTTATTACACCAACTGGCCCACACTACTACCCCACACACACACACACACACACACATACAACTACATATACATACGCCATACTCATATATATATATATATATATATATATAGCTAGACCTGGCTAATGCAAGTATCTACATTATCGCACTTCACGTTTCGCGATTTCCTGGTATAAATAAAAAACCTTTCTTATAGAAATACGTCGAAAGCTTTAAATAGCGGCGCAGCTTGTATAAAAGCTCGAGTCATGGTCCAGCGTAATTTATCTATCTTTGCTAACGAGTAGAAAACTAAAAATTTTATAAAAAAAAAAAATAAAATATTGCCTACTTTTCTCCAACTCAAACAGAAAATGACATTGATTTGCATTTAACTTTGATTCACTTTAATTTGGATATGCCTAACTACCAGTTTAAATTTTTTTGAAAATATTTTTCTTAACACTTTCCTTTTCAGACTCAGAAATGAACGTATTTGGCTCTTACGTTCGTATTTAATATTTCAGACAGGTGAACAAGTTTGGAGCAAGTACAGAGTCTTACTACTCTGTCTTCCATGAAACTCTGAGACAAGAATGGACAAGAATTTCTACTGCGCGTATGCATGTAACATGATGATACTGGTATATTATGTGCAAGTTTTTACAAGTTCAAAACGAATGGCTACATTACACAATTTTTTGAAATATACTAATTTAATTTAATTAACATATAATGCTTAAATGAAATCCACTATCGTTGACCCCCATCTCACTTGAACCAATTTTTTTTACTTTCATGGACCCTTTGCAGGCAGTTTAGACCTCTGGGGGTCTATATAGACCACTTTGGGAATCACTGGTACAGGCAACTTGATGGCACTTTTTTTTTTTTTTTTTTGTTAATAAAACAAATGTCTCATTTACGTTATATATATTGATATGTATATATATAATATATATATAACAACCAATAATATCATATGCATAATATAGTAATAGCAACCACACCTTTGCTCAACGCATATAATAACCAATAACCTTAATACGTAATAATATATATGCAATAATATATATATAATATTAATAATAATAACCAATAATAATAATAATATATATATACTTTAAATATATATATATATATATATATATATATATATACATATTAATATATATTAATAATATAATAATAATATAACCCAATATGTATATAACCTTAATAGCAACAGCCAACAGTAATAACTATGTACTTACTATGTATATTTCTTTATTATATGTATGTATGTAATTGTGTAATTGAAATAACATATGTATGAGTATGCAATAATATGCGCTAACCATGTAGTAATAATAGTAATATCATATAGCCAATATGTAGCCAATATACCATATAACACTGTATGCTGTATAACCAGCAATAGCCAGCTAGCAATAACCAATAATATGTAATATGTATTTAACAATAATAATAGCATATGAAATATATGTAATAATAGCAATAATAATGCATTAGAGAACGGTAATGATTTCTTTGCTCTTTGCTCATATATCATCTTCATATATGTATATATATATATGCATAACAACCTTATAGCATAACTGCTGCCTTATACTGCCTCTCTGCTATATACTATATTTATATCAGGCTTGGCGCGCCCTATAATTTTTGAATGAGCCTGTGATATATTGCCTATTGCGGACCTAGTGCGCCTAGCTCCCTTTGCGCCTATATTTTTGTCAATCAATGCCCCTAGCACCTATGCCAGAACAATGCGCCTGCGACTTTTCGTCGGCCGGTGCCTGTTCGCTAAATTATTTGCAAAGTGGCTTTGGTGTGATAATAAAAGCATCTAACATAAGGAAGAAAAAACTGTTGCATTTATTAATTTTGTAATTAAAACACCGTAAACTAATATCTACACATCCTCTCTTCCTCCTCCATGTCCTTGTGGTTCATGTTTTCCCAAGGAGGTTCCAACTGGAGCCTGCAGGATTGCAGAATTTTCAGAGCCATAGTTTGCCAATTTATTTGTAGTTAAAAACTACTGAACTAGTTATATATATATATATATATATATATATATCTCCCTATATATTCTATATATATATATATATCTTCCCTAATATATAACAACCTTAACCAACAACTTATATATATATATATACCATATATATATATCTTAATAACTATATATATATATATATATAACACCTGTAATAATAAAATTTTACACTGATTTTTAGAATGATACAAGTTAGCCATGCTTCTAAATTCTAACTTGGGGTGCAAAAAAATGCTTTGTTCCTGTTCACAGGCGCGGCTATAGGCGCGGAGGTGGCTGTGCGCTATGCTTGGGAGAGTCCGCCGCTTTTTAAATTGTTGCGCCAGCCACGCTTTTTGCGCCACTACGAATTGATGGTGCGCCATAGGCGTAACTCGGTGAAACGCCAGCTCTGATATATATGTAAATATAGCAACAACAACCTTAGTACAACAACAACTTATTACATAATATATACTCAACTTTACCATATATATATATATATATATATATATATATATATATATATATAACAATAACTACAAATTCAACGCAGTGTGATAGGTATTCAAAAATAACCCCCTTAAGTAATTTCACTCTGCTGGGTTGAACCTGGGCCCTAGCAGTGTGCGTAAGTGTTTTGACGACCACGCCACGATGGACTACAAGAAGTAAAGCGCGAGAATTGTTCTTGTGGTGAATATATGCCCAACCAACAGGAACGACGCACTCTTTACCCGTCTACGCTCCCGGGCGTAGCGACCAAACAGGGCACCACGCAGAGTGAAAAATACTTTATAACCGGGGGAATATATTGTATTTGTATTACAACTGCTACAAATTCAACACCAGTGTGATGGGTATTCAAAAATAACCTTGAAGTGATTTCACTGCTAGGAGTTGATGTGAACCTGGGCCCTAGCAGATGGTCGCGTAAGTGTTTGACGACCACGCCACGATATGTATGTATATGTAGTAGCGTGCATAGCAACAACAACAACCAACAACCCAGCCAACTAACCGCGCCAACCACGCTATTCCTGCAACCGCCAGCAATACATAGCTGCAGTAGCCAGCGCCAGCCCAGCAGCCGCGCCAACATATGCCATGGCAGCCAATAACTGCTTTCTTTCTTTCTCATAATATGTTTGTATGATTGGCGTACTCTAATAACCGCCTTGCCAACCTTAACCATAATACATGCATATCAACCAACCAATAATAATAATAATACTGTATATATATGTATATATATAATAATAATATGTATAATATAATAACTCCATGTATATGTATTAGTATAATATGTAATAGCAAAAATACATCATATACATACGGGTAATAATAATATCATATATATGTAATAATAATAATATGCTATAATATTAAAAGGTGCTAATAATAATATAATAATAATAATAATAATAATAATAATATATATATGTATAATATAATATATATGTATATAAATGAATATATATAATATATATATATATATAACATATATATATCTTCTTATATATAACAATAATAACTTTACCTTTACACCACTTTCTTTCTCTTAACCTTTTTATATATATATATATAGAATATTATATTCTCTTCTTTCTTTTATTTTATATATATATATATATTTCTTTTTTCTATATATATATTCCCATATATATATATATGAAACATATAACATATATATATAATATATATTTATATATACTTTTTATATATATATATATATATATATATGTAACTATAATATATATATATACTATAATATATATATATTAACAATAACATATACATATATATATATATATATATATATATACAGCGCTGTGCAAAAAGAAAACCAGCAGCTAACCCAATAACAACAATATATATATATGCTATATGTATATATAATTTATATAATAGCCATAATAGCAATAGCAACGTGCAATAGCAACTGTATCTTTCAGCACCAACAATAATAATATATATGTAATAAATATATATGAAATGTAATACTGATTAACCAACAATAATAACAATAGCCAGCAGCAGTAATAATATATATACAATATATAATATATATAATATATGTAATAATATAATAATAATAATAATATGTATATACATATATGTAATAATAATATATATATACTATAATGGCCAGCTCAATATAATAACATATACCTGCATATGCCCATCAGCACTCTTGTAGTATACTGTATATTATAATAGCTTGTATATGCTCTTCTGCCTGATTGTAATATATAATATATATATATATAATATATATATAACTATATATCCAATGTATATCTTAATATATATATATATATATAATATATATATATATATGTAATAACCAATATATATATATGTAATAATAATAATAATAATATGTACAGTATGTATGTGTATATATATGAAAATAATATATATATATATATATATGGCATAACAACAATATATGTAATAATAACAATTTTTCTTAATGAGAAACTCATTCATCTGCAAACTTTATATAAATATATATATAGGCTGTTTATAAGATGTTGACTCCAGGAACGAAAATCAATAAAACATGCAGGATAATCCCAATGGTCTTGGGACAAATACATTAGTAAATACTGGATTTTGCAAATGTAATTTAATTAATATTGAAAATTAAAAGAAATTGACATATATTTTTTTGTTGTCAAATATTTTGCTTATAAATGATAACTTAGGCCGTGCTTAGGCTATTTATTTCAGTTTAAATTTGATCGAATGTATACGTAAAGTTTGTAGAAACACCTTGACAATAATAAATTGATATTTGTTATTTTTATATCCTTTTATGTTTGATCGAGGTGGGGCCGGCCCCCTCTATAACATCCCGTCCCCCACGCAGAGCGGGAGTGCCCTTCCGCAAGCTCACTTGGGTCCCGGGGGAGTTTAAAGTAATACCAAATTACATAATAATCGAATCAAATAATAAAAATAAAAGAAGCTTAGAAAAAATTAAATTCCTATTAAATAATAATAATAATAATAATAATAATAATAAATAATAATAATAATAATAATAATAATAATAATAATAATAATAATAATAATAATAATAATAATAATAATAATAAAAAAAATGCTTTGTTAATTTCTTAAAAACTAAAAATGCAAATAACCTTTAATAATAATAGGAAATTACAGCAATAAAGAAAAGGCCCGAAATTCGTTGTTTTTCTTATCGAAAATTTCCCCCGTATAAACGGAGTCAACATCTTATAAATGTCCATATATATATATATATATATATATATATATATAACATAATATATATTTTGCATAATAACATATATATATAACTATATATATTCTTCTTCTTAACCTTATATATAACATGTATATAATATATATATACACATATAATAATAATATATGTAATATATATATACTATATATAACCTTAACATATAATAACTCTCTTTCTTTGCTATATATAACAACAACTAATATATATATACATATAACTTATATATAATAATATATATATATATACCATATATATAATTGTATATAATATATATAATCTATCTATCTCTCTTTCTATATATACGGTATAATAACAATAGCACAAATTACTATATATATATATATATATATATATATATATATATATATATATATATATAATATATATATATATACATAATTTTTAGTTCAAGCTTCAAGGTAGTATGCGCATCAATCTCTATCTCTTTTTAAGATCGCATCCACACATCCACATCCGCAAACAGTCAAATTTTGACATTCGGTCATGCTAATATATATATATATATATATATATATATATATATAGCATAACATATATAGCAACCTTATATATACTATATATATATATATATATATATATACATATAACTATATATATATATATATATATATGTTTATATAACCTAACTAAATCCAACTAGTGAACCAAAAAAAAGAAAACTGTCGCTCAGATAATTTTGGAAAAACTTTGCATTTTGCTTGCATTTGATGTTATCCTCGGAGAGTTCAAAACCCACCAATCTTTTTTGTAAAATTTGCACTGTTTCCACTGGGAGTGAGCCATCTGGTGGGTTGGGGATAAATTTGGCACTTGGGAGGCTAACATTTTATGTTTTATCTCAATATTTGTAATCCCCAGAGCAAATTTTGTAAATTGTTATATTAGGGACTTGCTTTGGGCACAGGTGGTCTTTTTAAAGATTTTTTCCTTAGAAATATTAATTCTGATAATCGTATTTCAAAGGGTATTGATATTGGAAGAGAGTGCCTGCATTTTTCACGTTCGTATTAATAGTAGAAGGAAATGATTTGATGATATAAAATTTGTTGTGATGATACATACCTAAGTAAGGTTTAAGCTGTAAAACTTATTTAAGTTGATAGGTATGCAGCAACAAGGTGCCCAAAAATTAAATATTTCATAAAGGTGACAATTTTACGACCCTCAATATCTAGTGGGGCAGTTCTAAAAAGAAATCTGAAGAAACTTTCATACATTATAGTACTCACCTAGAAGTCCCCTTCACATAAAAATTTTGACTGGTATTTGCCTGCTTTAAAAGATACAACCCTCCAAAATTGTAAAATTTAACATTTGTTGTTATAGCTATATTATTACTATTCCTACAAGTTTGTGTCTAAATAGATGCAGTAAATAGCGTGACATTAAGTAAAAATCACAATGTTGCACAACAAATTATAATTAAAATTTATTAAACTTATATAATTTACTTTAATTCTTAAAACTTTGCAATTTACAATTACAAAATGTTACATCCATGTCTATTCATTCTTTTTATATATATATACTTTATATATATATATAACCTCTATGCTCACTCTATTACGTCAGTCTATCTACAATTGCGCCATATATATATATATATATATATGCTGTATATATACTTTATGCTACTTCTGCTCTAACTTAACCTTATATGTAATAGCAAAAAATATAACCATATATATATAACAACGCATAGCACTTCACTGCTGCTGCTCTTTCTGCTGCGCCTGCGCACGCCTTACATATATGTAACGCTAACAACCAGCATGCGCCATATATACGCCGTATATATTTATTTGCTGCTGCTATATATGTAGCGCGCCATAACTGCTGCTGCTGCTGCTGCCAAGAGGCGATTTTTGCGAACAATATATGCTCTGCTATATGCTCTTTGTCATATATATATATATTCAGCATCAAGACATGCATGTAACTTCAAAAACATATACTTCAGCTTCACACGAAAATAATATCATTTTATTAATCAGGGAACATTTTTACTAGCAGAGTAAAAGAAATAAAAAAAATAACTTGCTTTTAAATTCAGAAATTATTTAAAAATGTTGGAAAAAGTGGGTTTTTTGAGAATATGAGAAGCAGCTCCACAGAGTGCCTCGGGGGGCACGCAAAGGTGCCAAATATTTTTCTTTTTAACTAAAGGATACCACGGGTAAACCTTAAAGATGGACAGAGTCGGGTTTCTGCTCGGACTACCGGGGGGACGACAGGGGACTTTCGTCCCCACTCTGACCTACCTCAAGTGAACCCTAAGGAAGTAAAAGAAAAAAATAACATTTTCTCCAAGGCAATAAAACAAAACACTATTTGGCAACTCACTCTCATATTACGGAAATGGAAGGTTGATGAGAGCATACTCTTGCCAGACCTAAATTATACCAATATTTAAGGTGTTATTCAATAAATATTAGAATAAAATATGTTTTAAAGTTCATCTAGGTAAATTACTTATGCTTAAATGAGAAACATAATTATTTATTTTCCTGTAGCTGTTATAGTTTTAAAGGTTACATGCATGGGACTTTCGGGATACTACATATATATATACATATATACCATATATATAGCATACATATATATATATATAAGGAAAAGAAAATTTTATGTCAAATTTCAATTAAATAATGAAAATAGTAATTCAGGAATTTATAGTTTAGCTAGCAATAGTTGTGATAAAAAATATTTCGGTGAAACCGATAATTTCAAAAGACGTTCATATCAACATGGTTACGATTATAGTCGAGGGTTGTGTGGAAACCACAACTCACCGGCTGTACTCAGCATATGAATGAACACAGTCAAACGATCAATATCAATTTTGCTAAAATAATTTTATCTTGGGAAAAATGTTGAGAAAAGAAAACTCATCGAATCATTTATTATAAATAATACAAAAATTTCAACAAAAATCAGAGAAATAAAACTTGATAACCTGTTAAAATAATTTATTAGTGAGGAAAAACGTTATAAGGAGACTGCTTTAAAATAAAATTAGATGTTTGATTGAACCAACTAAAAGCTGTCCAGTCTTGTAGAATTTATTCCTTTTATCTTTATTACATTTCCTTGAATAAAGACCTCCAGGGTGGGGGGGTTTATAATAGTCCACACCTCACGGAAATAGCCCTATTCTAGGAGGGGAACTTTTTAGGTACTTTCTACTCAGGAACCGAACTAGAGAGTGAACCCGGGCCCTTGCCATGCGACTCTGAGCCACGATAACAATAGCTTGGCCTCAATTATTTAATCTCCTAGCTTCTCGTTTTATATTTTTGTTATCGTTTTACTGTTTTTACGTTTTTAATGTTTTAATTACATGGGTTTAGTTCGTAAATGTGATAGCCATGGGGAGATGTTTTTTTTTGCACTATATATATATATATATATATATATATATTTTTATATATATATGCTGTATATATACATCATATAACAACACTATATACTCTACACCTCACATATATATATAACAACATAACTATATATATATATATATATATATATATATATATATATAAGTAATTATCTCTACTCACTGATCAGAGTTGTTTCGTTGAATCTTGGGAATTCTATGTTAATTGTTATGCTAACTGTGATCAGACATTTATATATAACATATGATTTAGTTGAGTTACTCTAATAAATATCATTCGAATCTCTCTGTGAATCTCTCCGATCGAACTTTCTGCGGAAGGAAACGTTTGAAGTGGACTTGTTTTATTTGCGCGGAAGAATATGCTATTAAAGATGTACTGCGTATCTTGCCTGAGTTTGAATGGGAATTAATGTATTAACACCTTGCAGCAAACTATAATTAATAAAGTAATTTTCATACAAGTGCCCTTAGAAGAAACTCGATGGTGAGTCGTTTCACACGAATTTCTGTGTCATAACGTGCCTGA
>JABUQX010141832.1:0-2500 GCA_015478945.1 Trachelipus rathkii
TATATATATATATATATATATATATATATATATATATATATATATATATATATATATATATATATATATATATATATATATATATATAATATATATATATTTTTTTGGTTAAAAGAAATCAAAGTTTGAATTTTTTATGGGGGAACCCCCTAAAATGTGACACTTGGCTAAAAAATGAGATTTGTGAAGTTTTAGCTCAATCGGACAATGCTAACCCGTGCCTCATTGACGTTAAAATCTTGAAAAATTGTGATTTTTTGGAAAAATTCATGGTTTTTTCTTTATAAATTGAAAATGGTTTATCCTAGAAACTTGATTCAGGTCTCATTTTGTTCACTGGTTTATTACCTTCAAATTGTATCATAACCACGTTGTAGCTACAACCTATAGTTTCTAAGATATTTGCATTTTTTTCAATCAGAGGTGGGAGTTTATAGAAAAATTAGCTTTCTCTGGACAAGGCAAAGAAGAAATAAATAAAATAAAAAATAATAAACTTTTCAAATAAAAACAATTGTAATCTTTATAATTTAATGTTGAAGAAAGTAAATTATATTATTTAAGCAATCTGATTGCTCTACAAATGCCAAAATATTAACCAAGTTTTATATTTATTGTATTATAATAGTGTGGTAAGGAAAAGAAATAATAGAAGAACAAAAAATATATCATTCAGATCATTTTACTTTTTCAATTATTACTAAAACAAAAACTATTATATTTTATTTACAATTAAAATTAAAATTAAGGTGTTAAAGGTTTTGCTAAGGTGGCTTTCGAAGAGCCAGGATATTTTGCTCGACATTCAGCTACTACTTGCAGTAGGTATTGCCGCTGTTCTTCATCTTTTGTTAAACATGAATTAAAATCTTTTATTAATTTTACACCTCTTTCAGCTGTATCGTTGACAACTCTAAAGCCATTCACTATATTTTTCGCTCTTAAATAATCTTCATTATCACACCACCCATCTGGATTAGTATGCAAAAATTCCGTATCAATTTTAAATCTCTTAAAAAAATTCATACTTTGGGGTACAATAAAATGGTCTATATCTTTGTCTAATAAGTCATTCACTTCTTGTAAGGGAATTGATGGTTTCACATTACTGTAGTCCTCAAAATCATCGTCCTCTTCTTGAGACAATAATTTTATTGCCATTCTTCTTTTTACACTATTATTCAAGGAGTCGTCAAACAAAGAAAAAACAACCTGTTCAGAATTAAGGTACCATAAATGGTTTATCATTTTTAAAAGTGCTGTATCTGCTATCTCCTTATCGATTTCCTTATACTTCACTAACGATTTCAATAGTTGTAGGTCTTGGTTTAGAGCTAAAGATGGTTTGGGGGCGTCAAACCAAGCTTTCACATAGATATTTATAATAAATAAGCAAATGTCTTCAAAGCCTTTTCTTTCTAAATTTGTAAGTTTAAATTGATCTTTAAACAGATATATTTTAAGAGAATAAATTCCTTTTGCCATCCACCTAGCGTGGTGGAAAGCTCCCGGAATTGAAAAACAAATGTCCTTTGATGGAAGACGTCCCAAAAATATCAAGCAAAGTTTAATCAATTCTTTATAATCATCCCTAGGATGTTGAATTTTTAATTGCTCTAAAAGGTATTTAGAAATTTGATCAGCATTAGTTATTTTATTTCTTATATTTTTATCTTCAATTCCAGATTTGTATTTTGATTGGTTTATGTTAGACCATTCACTTTGAAATTTTTTAAAAATATCTGGTTGAGGACCAGTTGTTCCTCCCATTTTACATTCAAAAACTGATCTCAACACTATTTCCAAAATGTGGTGGCGACATGGTAGATACAACAGGTTTTTCCCCATTAACTGTTCGAATAAAACACAAGCACCCTTAATGCGGCCAGTATTTGCAACAGTAGTATCAAAACATATTGCTTGAATTTTGTCAAGTGCTCCCACTGTTCAACTGCTGCAAATACAGCTTTTGCCACAGTACTTCCTGCACTATTGTCTAGTTGTGGAACTCCTATTAACTGTTCTTCATCTCCACAGCTGATCAAAATTGCTACTCTTTCAACATTTTCTTTACCTACAATATCTGGTAGTAATTTTCCATCCCAGTGGACAACAGCTCCTTCTAAATTTGAATTAATAAATCTATTTTGAATAAGTTTAGTTCTTTCTTTTCGAAATTTCTTCCTGCGTATTCGAATTACACTTCTACTTACGATAAATTGCTGTGGGTCATGTCCTAAAGATTCTGCTGTAGCTGATATTATTCGAACTGCATCTCTATCTGATATAGCACACCTATCTAATAATAATGATAATTTTTCATTAATAATTTCTTTAGTTCCTCGGCTGTATTTTCTTTTCTTTCTAACTGGCTCCTCTTCCTGTGTCCTTATGTCTACTACCTCTGTGCATTGAATATTATCCTCAAAGTCTTCTACATCTGATGTGCTGGAGTCCAAGGATTCAACCTCTTCTAATTCTAAAAATTAAACATAAACCA
>JABUQX010141832.1:15000-17500 GCA_015478945.1 Trachelipus rathkii
AATTAAATTAACCATTCACAATTAAACACACTGTAAGAAACTATAGTCACAAAGAACAAAGTAGTCGCACTAGATCGCACTTGTCGTTACGAATTCAATCTTTGGTATGATGACCTACCTAGGTCTTGGCCCTTGGGATTTAATGGAGGAGTCAGGTATGATGACCTACCTAGGTCTTGGCCCTTGGGATTTAATGGAGGAGTCAGTGTGGCCTTTAGACTAAAAAGTTTGGAGACCCCTGTTCTACACCATAGTTTCGCTACTATACAATAACACCGGTAATAGCAAACCCTCATACAGAACCATTGAGCATTCAAGACCTGGTCCTTTTGCATTTACTTTTCTACCATTCACAACTTTCATACTACCATCTGCATAGTCCGTTCCCTTTTCATTTAAAGTACAGCCTAAATATTTAAACAGGAGATACTTGTTCCAATTATTATTATTATTATTATTATTATTATTATTATTATTATTATTATTATTATTATTATTATTATTATTATTATTATTATTATTATTATTATTATTATTTCCTCACCCACCACCATCACCTTTCTCTTATCAACTGTACATTTACTTTCAAACCCCTAATTTTATACCCTGCCAAACTCATCTACCAATCCTCTCAAACTTTCTTCAGATCCGCCACACACACAAAAAAAATCATCTGCGTGCCTTCACCTAAGCGGGATACCTTCCACTCTTTTCCATTCTCCATTATTCTAACACTCCCTCGCACTTCTACCTTTAAATTCTTCACAACCCCATCCGTATAAAAGTTAAATAGCCATTTATATGACACAGTCCTACCTCACTCCGATATTAATATAAAATAATTCACTCACACTCTATTCATTTTTGCACACGCTTCACTATCAGCACAGATACTTTCGATTTAATTCTGAGAAGCTACCAAGTCAAGGCAACCATATACCACTAGCACTTTCTGGGGCCTCCCTATTAATTCTGTCACCTTATGCCGTTTCCAGAGTTCATGAAAAACCCTAAATACAATTTGTTTTGCATCTTTCCCTCATTTTCACACTGATTTGTTTCAATGTAAAAATTTTATCAACACATCTTCCACCACTTCTAAATTCTCCTTGGTCTTTAACATTCAAGCCCCCTCAATCACGCTCGTGCATTCTTTCAATCATACCAACACTTTACTTATCTTTCACTCAACACTCCACCAAGCCAGCTTCTCCTTATAGTTTCTACAGCTCTCCTTACCTCCCTTACCCTTATAGAAGGATACTATCACAGTTCTCCTCCAATCCTTGGAAACTGCACCCTTCAAAAACGCTTTGTCGCACAACATTCATATCCAGTCTATTACAATCTCACTTACATTCTTGATCATTTCACCAGTACTTCCATTTATACCTGCTTAACTACCTTTCAACTTTTTACACTACATTTACCTCCCCCTACTAAGTACCTCATCCACAAAAATACCTATTTCCTCTTGCAACATCAAAACCCACACACACATTTCTTACTATTACCTCTTCATTAGTACCAATGTTATGCAGATTTTGAAGAGTTCCCTCCACCTCCTCACATCATTTCCCAGTTACTATAACACCATCTCTATGAAGATTCCCATTTCTCCCTTTCTTAACCTTTTTTACTTCCTTCCAGAACAGCTTCCTATTTCCTTGTAAGTTTCCATTCACCATCTTCAAACTTAAAAACTTCCAAACTGTTCATTTACCTCTCTTTTCCTCTTACGGATGCAACTTTTAGACTTCCTTTTTTCCTGCTTCTATATTTCCATACACTTCTTTCAAAACTTCATCAGTGACCTTTAGCACATTCAGTCATGGTTCCTCATCACTTTTAACCGCTTGCATGCTACCTCTTCATTCCACCACTCATTATTGATATTCTTACTTTACTACTTTAGCACACCACATGCACTGATTAGTTTGTAGACTTCAGTGAATACAACGTCCAAATTGTTCAGTTTCATGTAATGAGTAAACTTATTTGCGAGTGCTCTCACATACTTTTCTTAATAACTTGTTCTTAACTTTTTCACTCTTGATTTTCAACTTTTTCCCTTTTGATTTCTCTCATCATGCCCATCAACTTTAAATCAAACAACATAATAATCTGATATCCCATTCCCATTCTACTCACTGATTTATCCATCACTTAGCTTCAGCATATCGCTTCTACCTTCCCAAAATCAATCAAACTTTTCACTTCCACGCCACCTCATCCTGATGATGAAAGTTCGTTCCCTCGAAATAGTTAACAATAAAAATAATTAATTTAAATGTATAAAAAATGAGCTTTGCTACTCTTTTTATAATAATATTAAAAATTCCCCCCACAAAAAAAAAAGAAAAATACCTACACAAGACATATTACTTACATAACTCTTCTAAATATTTATATACATTATTAATATATCTACATATATTTTTATATATTTATATAGATATGATTTATATCTATATATAACATGTATTTTACTTACTCAGGA
>JABUQX010141833.1:5000-20000 GCA_015478945.1 Trachelipus rathkii
TCGATCTCCGCGAATTCAAGAAATGTGCAGAACTTTGATCACTGGCATGCCAAGACGTGTTAAAGCACTTATTCATGCAAAAGGTGGCCAAACTGCTTATTAAACAATATATCATATACAACACCATCATATAGCACCCAAATAAATGTTTTTTTTATCAATTAACTTTATTTTTTTTACCCTTTTGTTGAAAATTTGAAATTTTTTGAAAAATCCATAATAATTGTGCCAGTACTGTATATATATATATATATATATATATATATATATATATATATATATATATATATATATAAAATAGTAAAAAAAAAAAATATATATATATATATATATATATATATATATATATATATATATATATATATATAAGGGATTATATATCAGGGTTGAAAGGAGTCACGATTATTAGATGAAAAAAGTTTTTTTTTTCTTCATTGAGTTATTAAATTGGTATTTTAAATGATTTATTTTATTATGAATAATAAAGTAATAAAAATAATAATAATAATAATAATAATAATAATAATAATAATAATAATAATAATAAAATAATAATAATAATAATAATAATAATAATAATAATAATAATAATAATAATAATAATAATAATAATAATAATAATAATAATAATAATAATAATAATAATAATAATAATAATAATAATAAAATAATAATAATAATAATAATAATAATAGTAATAATAATACCAATATTAATAATATAATAATAATAATAATAATAATAAAAAACACACACACACACACACATACACACACACACACACACACACACACACACACACAATAATAATAATAATAATAATAATAATAATAATAATAATAATAATAATAATAATAATAATAATAATAATAATAATAATAATAATAATAATAATAATAATAATAATAATAATCAAAAATCAAAATCAAAAATATTTTATTCTCACTAATAGATTACATGGTTGTGTTTACATATTTATATTAATACAAAATAATAAATAGATGAGAAAAGGGCTACTAGGGGGACGTTTTCGTCCATTGAGCCCAAAATAATAGTAATAATAATAATAATAATAATAATACACACACACACACAATAATAATAATAATACACATACATACATAATAATAATAATAATAATAATAATAATAATAATAATAATAATAATAATAAATTAGCATATATTAAAATTTCGAGTTCTAATTTTTTTAAATTTTAAAAAAGTTTCTAAATATTTTTATATTTTTTATAAAGATTCTCTAAAATTCTATATGCAAATTTTTCTATAATTTTACTATTTCTAAATATATTTCACAATTTTATTTATATTATTTTATTCATTTATTTTTATTATATTTATTTCTCCTTTTGGGATATTTTGAAATTATTTGAACATTAATTTCGCAATTCTTTCACAATTTTCACAAACTCCAAATTTCTTGAATCTTTTTTTGGGATTTTAAATAAATATTTCTCAATTCACATAAACACAATTCAATTCAAATGAAACTTTATTCAGTACATATTATAATTTTAACAGATTTCATCTACAATTATAATAGCAAGTAGAAAGCTGAAAAGGGCTTCTGTGACTATATATATATAGGCCTATATATATATATATATATATATATATATATATATATATATATATATATATATATATATATATATATATATATATATATATATATATATATATATATATATATATATATATATATATATATATATATATATATATATATATATTAGGGATGGACCGAATATTCGTATTCGTATTCGTATTCGCGAATATTCGCCTATTTTTATTATTCGTATTCGTATTCACATTCGAAATTTTCATCCGAATACAAAAGAATATTTTCTATATTATCGCAAAAATCCGTTGACACACGTTCATACTAGAGTTGCCACATAGGGTATTTATTATCTTCAGTTAAATATTTTTTTAGACAGTTTGTTTACTCATAGTGTATTAATATAAATGATCTATGGTTTACTGCTTTAGTGTGATGAAGATTATAGGGAAATCGTGTTGCGCACTATTCAAACTTTAATAATTATAATAATGGCAAATACATCTAGTTTGTTCTGGAATTATTTCGATGTCATATCCAATGAAAAGGCTAAGTGCAAACTTTGTAGCATGAATTATTCCCGAAAAGGAGGAGTTACATCAAGTCTCAGAAACCATCTAAAAATTAAACATATTGAAGAGTTCAAACGAATGTGTGAAAAAGAAGGATTAAAAAAGGAAAATCGAAAGCGGAAGGCATCACCAACGCCTCTTGTAAAAGCAAAGCAAGCAACTCTCGAAATGTGCTTCGAGAAAAACAAAATATGGAATGCCAACGATGTAAAAACTATAATAGTAAATACCAAAATAACCGAGATGATTGTATTAGACGACCTTCCATTTTTACACGTAGAAGCTCTTGGTTTTGTTCGTCTAATGAAAGAAGTGGAACCACGCTATCCATTACGTCAAAGAAAATATTATAGAGACATTATTTGAGAAAATGTATGATAGTGTTATGAGCAAAATAAACAGTTTAGTAACAAATATTAAAGAAACAACCAAACTCTCTTTTACCACAGATGAATGGTCTGATACCCATTCTGGAGTTTCACTGCAGTCTTTGACATGCCATGGTATTGACGAAAATTTTAAACGTCAAAGTTTCGTTTTGAGTGCCGAACCACTAAGTGAGCGTCACACAGGAGAGTATTTGAGTGAAGTTTTTGATCATATGCTGGCAACATGGAATTTGTGTTCTTCTGACGTTCACTGCGTAATGAGGGACGCTGGAGCGAACATAAAAGCGTTATTTCTTTCCGACGTTAAAAATATCGACTGTGTCAGTCATCAACTGCATCTAATTGTAAAAAAAGGCCTAGATTCCCAAAAGTCAATCACAGATCTCATATCAAAGTGTAGGTCAGTTGCCAGTCATTTTAACCATTCGACTATGGCGCAAAATGAGTTAAAGAAAATACAAGCTCGAATAAATGCTCCAGAGCTTTCTGTATTGCACGATGTTGGAACCCGCTGGAACAGTACTCTCCAAATGATGATAAGAATGAGAGATTTAAATGAGTCTCTTTGTTTGTACGCTAGTTCAACCAATAAAGTCGAATCTATGACATCCACAGAAAATGATTTGCTAGCAAAATGCATTAGTTTGCTGAAACCTTTTGAAGATAGCACAAATAAGATAAGTGGTATATCTTCATCTATATCTGATGTTATTCCCATGATAACAATTCTAAGGAAAATACTTTCATCACATGAAGAGCAGGGAGTAATGAAAATAAAAGAAACTCTCTTGCAAGAAATTACAAAGAGGTTTGGTCTTGTGGAAAATAACGATTTATATGCCACAGCTACAATACTGGACCCTAGATATAAAACAAAACTTTTTACTCATCAAACTGTGATAGAAAAAATAATAGTGTCGATTGGACAAAAATGTCGGAGATATTCAAAGTACTAAATCTAAAACTGAAGAAACCTTACCTAAGAAAAATAAGCCTTCAACTTCCACAAACATAACTTTATCAGAAGCCATGAGCAATATTCTTTCTTCTAGTAGTGATGACGAAGAGGAATGTGTTGTATCTCAGGAAATTTCAAAAAACATTCAGATGTATCTAGACGAAAAAAGAATACCTCTGGAGGATAATCCACTTGAATGGTGGAAAAACCATATGAATAAGTATCCTAATATGGCTGTATTAGCAAGGACATACCTTGCTTGGCCCCCTCAAGTGTTGCAAGCGAGCGTCTTTTTAGTGGTGCTGGCCTTATTTTTGATGGAAAACGTTCTAGGCTCGCAGCGAAACGAGCAGAAAAGTTATTGTTCCTCAAATATAACTTACCAATTTTAGGATTTGAATATTGAAGTTTTAAAACTCCATTCCAAAGGGCGGTGGTTGAGGTAAGTTAACTTAAAGATATATATATATATAAGATAGAGTTTATGAGTTATATATATATATATATATATATATATATATATATATATATATATATATATATATATATATATATATATAATCCTGTATATATATAAGAAGAGTGGGATTCATAAAATTCGTATTCGTATTCGAGAATATAAAAATTCATATTCGTTCCATTCATATATATATATATATATATATATATATATATATATATATATATATATATATATATATATATATATATATATATATATATATATATATATATATATATATATAACCTACAAGTAGAGTCAAAATACCTAAAAACACATTATAACAATATTTTTGACCAACCTACAATTTGGGCAATTTATTTTAAGTAAAATAAACAACAAATTTCTGAAATTGCAAGAGCAGCATCCAATTTAATATAGGAACAGTATAGAATATCTTATATGTCCTTGTTTTTTATTATGCATGTATATATATATATATATATATATATATATATATATATATATATATATATATATATATATATATATATATATATATATATATATATATATATATATTATATAATATATGAATATATATATATATATATATATATATATATATATATATATATATATATATATATTTATATATATATATATATATATATATATATATATATATATATATATATATATATATATATATAATATAAATAGAGACCGTGATTAAAAGTAACACATTCAATAATTAAATATTAGATAATAGCGACAAAGATTTAAAGGTCATCAGAATCAATAGACAAATTTCATATTTGTTTGCCTTGCTAATATTTTTAATTTTACTGTGATATTATCTTGTCAGTCCCACTGAGAAGAAGGAAAACAATCACTAAGAGGCAAGTGGAATTCACACAATGATTGATAGTTTTCTTTACTCGTGGTATATTTTCGACAAGAATAAATTGATCACTTGATATTGGCAATTATTAAAATTTATAGAGATTATAGAGATAATATATAGAGATAATATATAGAGATAATCTTAAAATAAAAAGAAAAGTCTTTATCCTAAAAGGAAGAAGACGATTCATGGCTTGATTACAAAAAACCAGAGCATTAGTCGACTGACCAATATTTTTAGTTCCAAGGCTGTTAGTGTTTTAGGGACAATTTTGTTGTTCTTAGAGGTCTATCTTTGAGGAGTAAAATCTGATTGAAGAAAATGCTGATGCTAATGACTGGAGATTTATCAGAAGATTCACCAAAGGTGACATAGTTCAAGGAAACGTTATCACTTAAATTTGAATATTTTTTCAGTCAAAAAAATAAATAAATAAAAATAAAAATAAAACAATCACTTTAACAACAAAAAAAATACAAATAAAAGGAAAACTAATATTTCACTGAATTTCCAAAAAAAAAAAAAAAAAAAAAAAAAAAACTCTTGAGAAATATCCAAGCTTAGAGATATTTCAAAATGCAAAATCTATCATCGACGACCTTAAGGTGTCAATGATGATGCTGAGAATGAAATATTTATCCAAGATTTTAATCGCATCGTAATCGGCGACGAGGAAAAGAATCGATTTCTCTTACAAATTACCATACGCATACCGGAAGCTCTCCCCAAAAAAGACAGGAAAGGTCCTCTGACAACAAACGGTGAAATATAAATGGGGGAAATACCAGTGGTACTAGTCTTCTAAAGGCTAATAAACCCAGTGGTACAGTGTATGGTGACCTTGAACTAAACGGTCAATGGTGAAAATCCAATGCAAATATGCATATCATTTTATACTAACATCAAACTTCACAAACTGCAGTTATGGTCATTTGAAATATATGCAGATCCTGCACTATAAGGTCACTCTCAAAAGTTCCTGATTGACAGAAAGATTATTGTAGAAATGTGGAAATAGTAAAATAGTGAATAATTTTTGATTAAGAAGACAAAGTTAGCGTAAGTTAATTAGTCCTCTAATAACCATTTTCAAAATTAGCGGGAATGACCGCTAACGAAAATGTTAGCTTTCCTTTTAGCTGTTATCTGATTAGCGGAACTGTGAATACCATTGTATATATATATATATATATATATATATATATATATATATATATATATATATGTGTGTATATATAAATATATATATATATATATATATATATATTATATATATATATATATATATATATATATATATATATATATATATATATATATATATATATATATATATATATATATATATATATATATATATATATATATATTTATATATATATATATATATATATATATAGTATATATATATATAGGTATATATATATATATATATATATATATATATATATATATATATATATGTATATATATATATTTCCTTGATTTCAAAGCCTGTCTAAACCGTTCAATATGTCCTGTATTAATTTCACCTTCATTAAAAGAACTCTTTTGAGAATACTTAACAAGACTGAAGGATGCTTCTAGAAAACTTCAGAAAAAATTACCCTAATTTATAAGAACAATAAAGGCTAATATTAATTCCACATTTTTATTACTATTGTTATCTTATTATGTGATGTTGATAAACAAAGAATAAAGTTTATGAAAATGTATAGGTTTATATATATATAATATATATATATATATATATATATATATATATATATATATATATATATATATATATATATAATATTGAGTTTTATAATTATATATATATTTTTTAAATAAATCAATATATATATATATATATATATATATATATATATATATATATATATATATATATATATATATATATATATATAAATATATATTAATCCATCTTATAACTATTATATTATTATTATTAGAGTTCGTATACACACACACACACACACACACACACACACACACACACACACACACACACACACATCGCACACATATATATATATATATATATATATATATATATATATATATATATATATATATATATATATATATATATATATATATATTTATATATATATATTTTTATATATATATATATATATATATATATATATATAGTATATATATATATATATATATATATATATATATATATATATATATATATATATATATATATATATATTTCTACGTGTTTTAGTTTAGTTATGTAGATTGTATCGTTTAACTTTTTAGAATTTTCAAATTTTCTTTAAATACTTTTTTAGCGTTTTAAAATTTCCTAAAGTTTTACTATACAAAATTTAATTTATAATTAATTTAAGAATATAAACTTTGTAATTTAGGTTTTAGGTGTACGATCATTTTTATCACGATTTCTCGTTTTATTTTTGTCTGTCTTTGGTTTTTGTTTTTATTTGTTGTGTGCGTGCGTGTGTGTGATGGCAGGTTTGCGTAGTAGGTGTGGCTTCTATTGACTTCTTCACCAACATCCGCGGGCTTAAGCCTAACTCTCCAAGTTTCCGTGGAACACCACCTTCTAACTCTAACCCTTAATCTTTGCTCTTGTCTGAGACTCAGATGGCTAAGAATTCATCCTCTAACTCTTTTAATGTATCCACCACAACTTATTTCATAATTTCCGTCTAGAGGGTGGAGAGTATGTGTCTATGTTAACATAAACACTCCTGTAACACGTCCGTGAATCTCGAATCTCCTAATTCGATGTTCTATGGCTTAAATCTTTCTCCCTTCTACTACAATAATCTTGTGCTTCTACTGCCTCCCAACAGAACAGATTTTCACGCCGCCTTTTTGAATATCTTACCACTTCCCCTCTCCCTCCGAGACTGTTATATCTTCACATCCAAATACTGGAGGTCCTCTATTTAGGGGATTTTAATGTACATACAACACTGAATGGTTGGGTCCTCTCATACCGATTTAGTTGGGGAGGAGGCCGAATCATTCAGCATTCTCAACGATCTGGAGCAACCAATTAAAGAACCTACACACATTCCGCATCGTCCCAACCAATTCTTGTAGAACACACTTGACCTATAAGTGCTTCACCACTAGTCCTTCTCTCTTAAAATACACCACTTTCTGCTCCTATCGGCAAATCTGACCACAACCTTATATATCTCTTAAATTTAATACTTTCTCTCCAAACAGCTCCATCCTGCCCTACTCGTTTTCTCACTTGATCGGGCCGATTGGGGGCCTTGCGTTGCTTCTACGCTAACTATAATTGGAACGACTGCTTTGTCTCTGGGAGACGCTTCGACTTCGCCGATAAGGTGAGCTGCTGTAATCGTTGGCGTATGAGCAGGTTCATTCCTTTCTGGATCAAATCTTTTCCTCCTCATAATCCATGGTTCGATCGTGCTTGTTCTGGGCCATTCAGGCCAGAGACAGTGCGTATCGGGAGTGAAAACTTCTCCTATCACCCTTGCTAATTTTCATTCTGCTAGAAATCGTTGCAGGGATACTTCTTCGACGAGCAAAGGGCTTTCATCAAACGAAAGCGCGCTAACCCTTGCCTCTCCTACTGACAAATCTTTCTGGCCTCTTGCCAAAAACATCTCTAACAACTTCTGTAAATCTGTCTTCCTCCTCTTATTCGCTCTGATGGCCTCTGTTGCTAATTCTCCAACTGAAAAGGCAAAATCCCTTCGGCCTCCTATTTTCCTCTAACTCAACCCCTGGACGATCTCTGGCATTCCTCATCCTCCTTCTCCTCTCAGGTGTCCTGCCACTGCCTGTGATTACATTCGATCGGCATGGGCTCCTGAAAACTACGAACGTTAGGAAGGCGGGTGGCTCCGACGGCATTCCTCCCTCGAGTTTTGAGGGAGTGTGGCTTCCCGTGCTATCCTGCCCCTCGTTCAACTATATTCTATGTCTCAATACTAACACTTTCCCCTCAGTGTTGGAAAGCACGCACATGTCCAACCAATTCCAAAAAAAGGAAGCCGCTCTTGATCCTTCTAACTATAGCCCTATAGCTCTTACTTGTATTCTATCTTAAGATCTTTGAAACTCTTCACAACTCACCTCTTAGATCATCTGGAATCTCATTCACTTCTTTCTTCCGATCGCCAGTACGGCTTTCGGCGCTGAGGTCTACTGGCGATACTTTCCTATCTTACTGATTGATGGTTTTCGCCCTTAGGAACTACGGGGAGACTTGCGTGCAGGCGCTTGACATATCCAAAGCATTTGACCGGGTATGGCACGCGTCACTGCTCTCCAAGCTCCCCTCCTTTGGGTTTCCTCCTTCTTTATGATGGCGTCTAGTTTTCTTTCAAATCGCTCAATATCGGCTGTTGTTGATGGGGCGACTTCTTCTCCTTTTTCTGTCAATAGTGGTGTTCCTTAGGGTTCCGTCTTATCTCCTACCTTATTCCTACTTCATTAATGATCTTCACCTGCACATCTAACTCCTATTCACCTCATGCATGCCGGGATGACTCTGACCCTTCATTCTTTTAACCTGCCTTCTACCCTGTTCTTCTCTGACTTAGAATTGCCTATCTTAATCTTCCGATTCTATTCTCGCTGATCTGAACAGAATTTCCGGGTGGGGTCTGAACTCAGGAAATTCACCTTTAAAAACTCAACTTCTACAAATCTCCCCCTCTAAGACACCTAACTTTCCTATCTCTTCGATTTGCCCTCTCTGTCTCTCCTGTTGACAATATAAACATTCTTGGCCTTTAACATAAACAACAAAAAATGTCTTGGAAACCTCTACATCACTGAATGGTTGCTAAGGTGGCCTCAAAGAAACTGGAGTTCTGTTTAGACTGCGAGACTTTTTTTTCTTCTCAGTATTCCAGTTATACAAGGGCCTCATCCGCCCTTGTATGGAGTACTGCTCATATCTGGGGGGGGGGCTTACCCGGCTTTTGATAGGGTCGAGTCAAAGGCAAAAAGACGTATAAACTGTCCTGTTCTTTCTAGTTCACTTGACCTCTATCTTTGCGGTGGGGGATGTTATGGTTATCTCTTTTCTATAGGTATCGTAGCGGCAAGTGCTCGAGGGAACTTTCTACTCTCCATTCGCGTGCCACCACCTTTAAGACGCCCTCGAAGCACAAGGGGTGCTGTGTCGGCACATGAGTTTCGTGTTGATATCAGCAACTCCAGACTAGTTCGCTGCGGTGCCTCCTCTTCTTCTTCTTCCTGCCACCTCTATTCTGTGGGTGGAATTCTTCCATCTTCTGTGTTTCCTACCAATTTAATCTCCTCACTTTAAAGCCTGCGTCTGTGCTCATCTGCGTAATTTTGTGTTAGTTGAATTTTTTGTTTATTTTAACACCCCCTCCTTGAATAGGGTGACCAGAAATGTTTATAAACTGTAACAAAAAAAAAAATATATATATATATATATATATATATATATATATATATATATATATATATATATATATATATATATATATATATATATATATATATATATATATATATATATATATATATCTCTTCATATGTATGGTCTTGAGTTTTATCTTGGGGGCAAGAATTAAAACTCAGCTGCGAACACGTTGGTGGCGACAGAATTTTAATTTTTTCTTAATAATTTTAATTTTCTGTTTTATCATCCTTTTACCAACTGTGATATAGCAAGACACATTCTACGAGGGATGATATATATATATATATATATATATATATATATATATATATATAGTATAGTTATATATATTTATATATATATATATATAGCTATCTTTATTCCTACTTTTCATCAACGATCTCCTCAGCTGTACTTCCAACTCTGTTCACTCTTATGCCGATGACTCAACTCTCCATTCTTCCACTCTTTTCAAATCTGCTCCCTCTTTTGCATCTAGAGTTGTCTCTCGTCTTCAACTTTCCGATTCTATTCTTGCTAATCTGGATGGGATTTCTCGGTGGGGTCACCGCAACCTTGTAAAATTCAATTGTTTAAAAACTGAACTTCTTTACATCTCCCTCGCAAAAACACCTCCCAATTTTCCTATTTCCTTCGACGGCTCTAACGTCTCACCTGTGAATAACATAAACATTCTTGGTCTCAACATAAACAACAAATTATCTTGGAAACCTCATATTACAATGATTGCTAAGGTGGCCTCAAAGAAGCTGGATGTTCTGTTCAGGTTGAGGGAATTTTTTTCCTCTAAGCAGCTACTCCAGTTATATAAAATCCTTTTTAACTCTTGTTTTGGGATACTGATCTTACATTTGAGGAGGGTAAGGCACCACCCTTCTATTGGATAGGGCTGAGTTTAAAGTTAAGAGAATAATAAACTATCCCCTTCTTTCAAACTCACTTGACCCTCTATCTCTGCGACGTGACGTTGGCGCACTATCTCTTTTCTATAGGTACTACAGCGGCAGATGCTCGGGGAAGTTGACCTCTCGCATTCCACCACACTTGCATTGCCCTCGTATCACAAGGGGTGCCTTGTTCTCGCCTGAATATTGCGTGAGTTTTGAAAACCCCAGACCTGTTCGTTGTGATGCCCCTTTCTTTCCAGCTACTTTTGCTCTGGGGAACTCCTTGCTTTCTGTTTTTCCAACTGTATTTAATCTTCCCCTCTTTTAAGCCCACGTCTGCGCTCACCTGACTTGCGTTAAACTTGGGCTTGGGTGAGTTTTTACATATTTTATTTTCTGCCCCATCCCGTGAGTAGTGGTGGTGAACTGTACATTAGTGATGGGACGAGTAAGAATTTTTGACGATGACGATTATAGTAAATTTTGACGATGACGATTAATTGAAAGAGTATATTTTAAAAATTTCTATTATTTTAATAAATTTAACAAATTTATAATAAGGAAGAATTAAATTTTGTTCACTTCTATCTTATTTAAATGTGTAAATACATTAAGAACCTCATTAATACATAGAAAGTTTTCCTGTTATTCATTAACATCTTGGTTTTGTTCCTAATTTGTATATAATAATAATAATAATAATAATAATAATAATAATAATAATAATAATAATAATAATAATAATAAAAATAATAATAAACAGTTCTGAATTTTATTCCTAATAATAATAATAATAATACACACATACACACAATATAATAATAATATACAATAATAATAATAATAATAAATAATAATAATAATAATAATAATAATAATAATAATAATAATAATAATAATAATAATAATAATAATAATAATAATCATAATAATCATAATCATAATAATAATAATAATAATAATAATAATAATAATAATAATAATAATAATAATAATAATAATAATAATAATAATAATAATAATAATAATAATAATAATAATCAAAATACTTTATTCTGTCCATTTTATGTATTACATAATATTTACCATTAAAAATAGCAATTTAATATAAAAATAAATACATAGACGAGAAATGGGCTACTAAGGGGACGTTTTCGTCCTTTGAGCCCATGAAGTATTATACGTTTTCATATTCAAATTTATATTTAATAGATAAACCACAAATTAAAACAGTTTATATAATATGAAATGATCCTAAGTCCTAACCCTAATAAGCTAGATAATAATAATAAAAATAATAATAATAATAATAATAATAATAATAATAATAATAATAATAATAATAATAATAATAATAATAATAATAATAATAATAATAATAATATATTAATAATAATAATAATAATAATAATAATAATAATAATATTTTGTTATAAAAATCCACTATTATTAAAAGTAGTCAAAAATAAAATTTCAACACAATAAGTCACTTCACAATCACATTTGCCTAAAAAAAAAAAAAAAAAAAAAACATCTCACTATCAGGCAAACATCAACTTCAGGCTGGTAAGCCCTGTGTCCGAAAACCTAAAGTAGGGGGCGCTTACAGCCATCCTGAGGTTAAAAGGTAGGTTGCAGACTTCTTCCTTTCTTCCGTTTTCAGATTTTTCCTTTAAAGTTAAGAAGACTATCAAGATCGTTCCTCAGGACTTAAGCCATATCTGCGATACTAAATTGCTCTTTCCAATATTTCGCTTCCGAACTCGAGGCATCTTCAGGCGGTAATGAAATTGCAACGATCAATTTAGTCTTCAACAATGGTTTAAATCCTGAAGGAACGATCTTGATGGGAAGTGTTTTCTTCTTAACTTTTAAAGGAAAGAAAATCCGAAGAAGCGACTCTGAGAGGAGAAGTCTGCAACTCTTACCTTTTGAACCTCCAGGATGGCTGTAAGCCCCTACTTTAGAGTTTTCGGACTTTGGACACCCTTTCTGAGGAGTGAATATGATTTTCCTACTGGCAAAGTTAAGATGGGATATTTTCTATTTTTGTCTTTTTTTGGAAGTTTTTTTTAGACAAAATTTGTGAAGTGACAATGTGTTGAAATTTTATTTTTGGCTTTAATATTACTTTCTTTTAATAATAATAATAATAATAATAATAATAATAATAATAATAATAATAATAATAATAATAATAATAATAAATTTATAATAATATGCAAATTCACACACACACACACATAATAAATATCCTTTTTTTTTTTTTTTTTTTTTTTTTTTTTTTTTTTTTTTTTGGAGTGTATAGGAGCCACCACTGCGCACCAAAAAAGAGGCGATACAGAGTCGGAAAACTAACTACAAGGGTAACTCCTAAACTGAACTCATGAAAAGGAAATTTATTGCAGGGATGCTGTATTATATTGTTTTCGACCTCTACTCTGGCTCCGAATTCGACCCGACTCCGACTCCGACTCCGACCTGACTCCGACCTGACCACCCTGACTCCTAAGTTCAAATTCTACTTGACCTGACTCCACTTAAACAAAAATTTTCGACTCCGACTCGACTCCGACTTCACTCAAACAAATATTTTCAACTCCGACTCCGAATAATAATAATAATAATAATAATAATAATAATAATAATAATAATAATAATAATAATAATAATAATAATAATAATAATAATAATAATAATAATAATAATAATAATAATAATAATAATATAATAATCATCATAATAATCATAATAATAATAATAATAATAATAATAATAATATTAATAATAATAATAATAATAATAATAATAATAATAATAATAATAATAATAATAATAATAATAATAATAATAATAATAAAGATGATGATTTATTTAATATTAAATAATTCATGGTCCTTATATTTCAGCTTAATATTTTATGTAGTTTTAGTATATAGTAAGTATCTTCAAAACATTGATTTTAAAATATTTTTAATATGTGAGAACATAGACAGACATACAAAATTATAGTACTTTAAATTTAGAGCTCTGAAATTATGATGCAGAAACTTAATCTTTCTCCAGTTTCTCTTGTGTAATATTTCCTCATTTAATCGACAAAATAATCGATGAAAGACGATGACGATTGAGAAAAAAATATGTTGTTTTTGCCGAAGACGTATGGACGATTAATTGTCCCATCAATAATATATATATATATATATATATATATATATATATATATATATATATATATATATATATATATATATATATATATAGAAAATATATATATTTTTTATATATATATATATATATATATATATATATATATATATATATATATATATATATATATATATATATATATATATATATATATATATATTATTTTCTTCCCCTTGAGGTTTTATTTTTATATAAAGAAACTATTTTTCCTTAAATTTTAATTATTTAACACTGACACTATAAAATTCCTTTTTCACAAAATTTTAACAAATAAATATAATAAACGTCTAGCTTTCGTGCTCGTGGGCGATGCACTTCTTCGGGACTGAGCAGAATAGTACAGTATTTCTTAGGAATTTAACTACTTTTTGAAATGGCTACTTGGTCGATTTTTTAATTTGTGAAAGAGGTCAGACCCTTTTGAGTAATTTATTAAGAGAGGGCGAGTTCTTTAGGTATAGGTTAGTTATATCATCTATTGGTACTTCTCCTGGTTGGAGGTTGAAGTTATTAGTATTTTTTATTATGAAGGATTCAATTATTTTCCTGGTTTCGGTATTTTGAACGGATTTTATGATAGTGGAATTGGTGACGTTTATGTTGTGATTATTGTTTTGCCGGTGTTTTACTAAT
>JABUQX010141833.1:27500-32295 GCA_015478945.1 Trachelipus rathkii
GTGGTGAGTGTGGTCTGGGAATCGACCGGCTGGGAGACCAAAGAGAAAAGTGATTGAGTCAGTAAAGGAATGCCTGGTGAGAGAAATGAGTTTGATGAGGCAAGAAGAAAGGTAAAATTAAGATAATGGCGGTTTTGTGGGGGGATGGCAGCTCACCTGGGGCCAAGGGATGAACCCCACATTGACGATGCCATAGTGATAACCGTCGCGGTCCAATGCTCTAGGGTGGATTTTCTGTCCGCGACGAGTTCCCACAAAAAGGTATAAAATGTTGGGTTCATTTTCTCTTCGACTTGCTTCATATTCTTCTACTACTTTTCTGTTTCCGGTGCATGTTACGCGCCTTACCCCCAGTCTTGGGAGAGAAGGTGGGTGATGATGATGATGATGATGTGATATATATATAGTATATATATATATATATATATATATATATATATATATATATATATATATATATATATATATATATATATATATATGCAGTTTTCTTTCATAAAGTACGAAATTGGATACCATGGCACTTGTACTTCAACAAATTTAGAGCACTTGTACTTGAACAATTCTAGAGTACTTGTACTTGATAAAATGTACTTGAACCCAAGAATATATATAGAGCATATATATATATATATATATATATATATATATATATATATATAGTATATATATATATATATATTATATATATATATATATATATATATATATATATATATATATATATTTCTTTAAATATTTTCTGAAATGATTATTATTATTACTATTATTATTATTTTTATTATTATTATTATTATTATTATTATTATTATTATTATTATTATTATTATTATTATTATTATTATTATTATTATTATTATTATTATTATTATTATTATCCCCTCACGAAGGTGGCCTCGTTGTCGTCGAGAGGGGGCACAGACACTTTGTGTCTGCAAAGCGTCACTACGTTCCTTCAATTTACTTCAAATACATATGCTCCCTTGTTTCCTCCTCTCCCTTATTGTTTTTCTTTTTGTTGTTATTATTATTGTTTTTTTATTTTCCTTATCTTTTACTTTGTTTATACCGTTCATTTTCCCCATCCCTTTCCCTGTTTGTTTCCCTTATCCTCCATGATCTGTACGTACTACCCTACGTAGTCCTGGTCTCTCTTTTGGGAGTCTTCCCAATTTCCTCCTGAATCCTGGTGGATGTCGTGCCGTTGTCTCTGTTCCTGTCTTGTGCCCATCTTGCCCTCCTTCCCCCGTGGGTGAGGGTACAGTTCAAAAACCGGTTGTTCTCGTCTTTCTCCGGGCCGCCTATTGTTGGGGACCTGAACCTTGGCTTAACCTCTGAGGAGGCTGTCCTGCACTTGGGTGTATAATCTTGGGCTTCGCGTCTTATCCGTGTGGTGCACGGCTAGCATTTTTCATCTTTGGGACTGGACGCGGAGTTCCGGGAGGCTTTGCCGAGGCCACACCCATGAACCGCCCTACGGGGTGGGGTTTCTGGGAGGGAGGTATTATGCTCTGGGCGTGTGGTGGGCTCGGTTTCAGCGGTTGCGCTCCCAGGTTATATTTTGGGTTTTTTATATTCATCATTTGTGTTATTGTATTTGTGTTCATCTATTGCGGTGCTGATGTTTTTTTGGAGTTGTCTTTATGGGAAAAAATAAAAAGAAAAAACCTTTAAAGAAAGACGAGTCTTACCATCCGCCGGGCTCCCATCCCGGCCTCTTCCTGGCTGCTCCCAGTCCAGTATCCAACAGGGGCTTTGACGCCCTTGTTGACGAAATGGTTGGGTTGAGTTCTTCTCTCCCGACCCTTTAGTCCCAGGCAACGTTTCCGTTTCTGGGACTACCCCTTCTCGACCAGCGGAGGCTGTTATGGCCTCAACGCCCAACTCGATTCGTTTGTCTACCCAGCCTGCCCAGGTGACCCCGCGCCAGCTGGGTCTCGCACCTAGATTTCCGCATAGGAAAACTGCTACCACGATCGTGCTCTCGGATCCCCCTCCGGGTGTCCCCGGTCTAAATTCCTATCCCCTTTATTTTTATCTCCATTCCACTACGTCACGTCCATTGACTGCGGTAAGCCACCTTTTCCTCTGTGACGCGTTGGAGACCGTTCTCCAATCGACTGAGGTGCAGGCGACGCCGATGAGAAACGGTTCCATCTTGGTTCGTGCCGCCTCCAGAACACAGAGTATTTTGGCTTCTCTATCATCTCTGGGGGAGGTCCCGATTATCTCCAAACCGGACGATGTCCGCAACACCTCCAAAGGTACAATATACGCTCCGGAGTTTCGTTCGGACACTACGGACGATATATTAGCCCATTTCCAAAAACGACATGTGCCAGTTACCAATGTCTACAGGTTTCCTCCTCACAAGGAGAATCCCTCTGTGCCTAATCCTCGTCTTTTACTTACGTTCTCAGTGCCTTTCCCTCCAACAAAGGTAAAACTTGGTTTTACCATGCACTCTGTTAGAACTTACGTCCCCTTCCCGAGGAGGTGTTTTAAGTGCCACAAATTTGGACACCCCCTGAAGTATTGTAGATCTTCTCAAACCATCTGTTCGCGTTGTGGGAGTTTTCTCCACTCCGCCTGCGACAATCCTCCTTGTTGTCCAAATTGCAAGGGCCCTCATCCGGCTTCTTCCATCCACTGCCCATTCTTCATCTTGGAGAAAGAAATCTTGGAACAATGCGCTCTTCTTAAGCTGGATCGCCGTGAGGCCACTCGCCGAGCGAGGGAGAAGTTATCCCATCTTCCTCTTTCTTTTGCTAAGGCTACGACTGTTCCATCTACGGTTCCCTCTAGCGGTGCTCCCCACCCACATGTGCCTAGTTTGAACTCTTCTTGAGTATCCCATTCTTTCCTTCCAACTGGTGTTCCGGTTTCTGAGGCACCTTCTGGAATCGAGATTCCCGTTGCTCGAGCTAACTGTCCTCCCGACTCTCCTACGATGATCCGTACGTCCACTCGACTTTCTTCGCCGAAAACCAGTTCTTTGTCACATGCGGTTCACGTTGCGGAGATTCACGCTCCGCCTCTGGAGAGTATCTCTTCAATGGTCGTCGACCAACATCCATGCGTGACCTCTGACCCTCATTACACCATCTCTCGGAAGCGTCCAGCTTCTCTTTCCCCGGGAAAGTATCACGGCGTTCCGTCTCTTGATCCTGTTCGCCCATCTGTCGGTGGGTCTTTCCCCAGACCGTATTCTTTTCAATATCGTGTTGCGGACTTCTTGAAGAAACCTGATGCCGTTCAAAGTAAGGACCCTCGCTCGCTCGAGCCTAAACGTGCTCGTCGCTCTGCCCACCTCCCTTGTAAACGCAAGAAGAATAGTGCTTCTTCTCATACACCTCCTACGCTGCCTATCCGCACTCAGCCCACGACTGACTCTGTTCAGTTGTACTCTAGTGAGTCTGAAACCTATTCGGAGGCCACTATGGACTCTTCCGATGACTCTCCTTCCTCTGATCGCCGCCGTGTTGACGTTACGATTTCTTCCTGCGAGACCTCGGCTGTGGTTATGGGGAAACCGTTCCGTCGCTGGGGCCGTCCGGGGGTGGAGAGTGGCTCTGCGCCGCGGGGCTGTCAGCGGAGGGTGGGTGCTGATGGAGTTGGGACGGACGGACCTCTCTCCCAGACTCTTGTTCAGGTTCATCTCCTGCTACGGCTATTGGTCCTGTGCTGCGGGATTCCTCCGGGATTTCCATTGCCGCGCATCGTCCTATTGCTGGGTCTCCGGACACTCTCGGTCCCACCGCCCATCCATGTTCTTTGTTGCAATCTGTTTCAACGATTTCTACCGGCGTTGATGGGGGTGCTGCTGACAACCATCGACCCATCTCCTTAACTTGCAACACATGCAAATTGATGGAGAGAATGGTGGCTTCCCGTCTTGTTCCTACATTGGAGCAGCTACACGCATTTTCTGACGATCAATTTGGTTTTCGGCATCATCGCTCTACTCAGGATCCTCTCCTTCGTTTGGACCATGATGTACGTGAGTCTCTTGCTTCGCATAAATTGACCCTGGCCGTTTTCTTTGATATGGAAAAGGCATACGACTACACATGGAGGGTGGGGGTTTTGCGAAACCTTCACTCCCTGGCCCGGGGACAACTTCCCCTCTTCCTTCAAACCCTGATGTCTGATCGTTCATTTCAGGTCTGGTGTGGCACCACTCTTTCCAGGCATTTTGTCATGGAAGAAGGGGTTCCGCAAGGCAGTGTGTTGAGTGTGTTGCTTTTCGCAATAGGCTTCAACGGTGTGGTCGATACCATCCCCGACTCTGTCCGTTGTTCTCTCTATGTGGATGATCTTGCTATGTATGTCACTGAGGCTAAACTCCCTTGCTTGGAGCGTCAGCTTCAACTGGCCATCGACAGTGCCACGTCCTGGTGCAGTGCGCGTGGTTTCAAGTTCTCCACTTTCAAAACGAAAGGATGCTTTTCCGAAGAAACCCCCGTCGCGGTGAACGAATTCCGTCCCCTTTACTGCACCTGTATGGTTCCCCCATCCAGGTGGTACCGACGGTGAGGTTCTTGGGTTTGTTGCTTGATGATCGCCTTTCATACCTTCCTCATATACATCATCTTAAAACTGGTGCCGCCGATCTCTTGACCTCTTACGGCACCTCACCTCTAAGTCTTTGGGTGCGGACAGAAAGTCACTGCTGCGCCTCTACATCATGCTCGTGAGGGCTAAATTTTATTATGGCTGTGCCATCTATGGGCAGACCTTCCAATCATATCTTCGCCTCCTTGACCCTATTCAAAACGATTGTCTGCGCATTGCA
>JABUQX010141834.1:0-27500 GCA_015478945.1 Trachelipus rathkii
ATGGGGACATCGTCGGAGTGTGGTACAGGTCGCCTTGCTGATTCGAAATCCGGATACTCAAATTTATGTTTCTTGTAACGATTGATACCTTTCATCAACCAAGCAAAAGTAACAGTCACTGTGGTGATTCTTTGGCTCCAGCCATACCACCATAGGCACACCAAATTTTAAGCCTTTTCTTCGTCCATTTTTCCACTACGTAGATTTTCGACACACGTTTTACAGACCATATGGGAGCCCAAGACTTATCTTGGTCTCCGAGTTTCATTCAAAGTATGCCAGATATGCTTGCTTCACCAAGTTAGTAATATTTCTTCTTTGGTTCTCCTGGAAATATTCACCACAGATGTAGCAGAATACATTGGGGTTATTCAA
This sequence comes from Trachelipus rathkii, assembly GCA_015478945.1. NCBI lineage: Eukaryota > Metazoa > Arthropoda > Malacostraca > Isopoda > Trachelipodidae > Trachelipus > Trachelipus rathkii. The sequence goes on from JABUQX010141834.1 coordinate 376, forward strand.
ACAGGCTCTTCGTGAAGTACTCATAGTGTTCTGAAAATAGAAAAAATAAAGTATATATAAAGGTAAGCCCCTTAAAAAGAAATAAAACGATATTACTGTAAAATATGCATTAAAAAAGATATTTGTATAAGAGTATATCTGGAACACCCTGTATCTCAAGAGCTAGAGCCAATCTTGGAAACTAATGTCATCTCTGAAATCCAGCACACCCGATATACTATAAAATTCGATAAAATATCCTTGGCAGCAAAAAAAAAAAAATTTTTTTTGTTGCCCTGTTTAATCTATAACAACTACCAGGAAGGGCTTTCGCCCTGTCAGTTGGTCCAGCATATTCTTCTTTTGGCCCGAAACGCTTAAACCCTACAGAACTCTAGAAGACCATTTCTCGGCGCAATGGTTACCGACACCAGTTCTTGAGTTAAACACCATCAGGTAGGGTTTTCACCCTTTCAGTAGAACTAGCATCTTCTTCCATTAGGCCTCAAAACTCAATCTCCCCCAGGCTCGCCAGAGATCGCCCAGTTCTAGGCTCATAACGCTGGTTTCAAGTATTACAAAAAAGGAAAGGACCGGGTTTGCTAGCCCTGTCTTTTCCCATATAAAAATGCGAAAAAAATTTTCAATATATATATATATATATATATATATATATATATACTAATATAAATACCAATTGATTACTATGTATCACATTTACACAAAAAAATATATATTTTTTTACATAAATAACAATAATATATGATAATAACGCCATAACAGCACCAATATGTATATGTAAATATAATAATATGTATATGAAATGTATAATGTATAGTAATAATATAATAATAATAATAATATGGCAACGTTTATATAATATATATATATATATATATATATCAATATAATATATCAGTATATATACTATTATGTGCTTTAATATATAATAATGTATATATGTATATAATAATATAATATATATATATATATAATAATAATATACATATACATAATATAATATATATATATATAATATATATATATGTATATAATAATATATATATATATATGTATATAATAATATGTAATATATAACAATATGCACTATAATATTAATATGTATGTATATATATGTAATATATAATATATATAATAATAATAATATATGTAATAATAATATATCTTCATCAATAACAATATGTATATTATCTTAATATATGATAACAATAATAGCAATAATAATGTAATAATAGCATAATAATAATATTCTTAATAATAATATATATATATGCTGTTATAATATATATATATTATATATATTTGATTTACCAATAGGGGCAAAGATGGTGTATTTATAGAGAGAGGACTAGTGGTGAAACATGTCTCAAGAATTGGTTGGGACGAACCGGAATGTGTGTAGGTTCTTTGATTGGTTGTTTACTCCAGATCGTTGAGAATGCTGAATATATATATATATATATATATATATATATATATGTACTATAATATATATATATATATATATATATATATATATATATATATATAACATATATATATATATAGACCCTATATATATATAATATATATATATGTAATATATATGTATATGTATATGTAATAATAACATATAATAATATATATGTATATATAATAATAATAACCAATAATAATAATATGTATATAGGGCGACAGTAGTAATATCAAATAATAATATATATATAATATATAATATGTATGTATGTAATAATAACTAATAATAATAATAATAATAATAATATATATATGTATATAATATATAATATAATAATATAAGCAAATACAATATAATAATATATAATATATATATAATATATAATAATAATAATAATAATAATAATATATATATATATATAATATATATATTATTGATATTAATTATTATTATTATTATTATACAAACATTTACTAACTCAGCACCGTAGTGGTACGTGCAGCTTCTCTAATTCATATTTTCCTTCATCTCGCCCCACCCACCTCCTCCATTCCATTCTATCTCTCACCAACACCCTCCATCCACCCTCATCCCTCTCTCTTCCAGCATTTCCTTTATTCCATCCATCCACCTTCTTCTCGGTCTCCCCCTTCCTCTTCTTCCTATCCCCTCCCCCTCCCAAACTCTCCTAACCACCCTCTGTTCCTCCATTCTCTCAAGATGTCCAAACCATCTTAACATTCCCTTCTCCGCTCTTCTCACCAAACCATTTTTCCAATCACATCTCTCTCTCTTATCACCCTATTCCTAATCCTCTTTTGCTAACCCCACATACCACTCTCAACCCTTTCATCTCAAACACTTCCAGCTTCTTCTTGGACCTAGCATTCAACCCCCATGCTACACCCATATAGTACCGCTGGAACATATTTTTTCAAACATACTTATCTTAGTTTATGTGATAAATCACCCCCTTTCCACAATTCCCTCAGACCACTCAATGCTCTCATTCCTTCTCTTACTTCTCTGTGATCTATCTCTTCCACCTTCATCCCTCCTTCCTTACCCAGATCATTCCTAAATATCTGAAAACCTTTACTTCTTCTAATACTACACCTCCTACTCTAATCTCAACCCCATCCCCTCATCTGTTTCATCCTCTTCAAACTAACACTTTACTCTTTCCTGGGTTTATCCTAAGACCCTTTTGTCCACACTCTCTAAAACTCCTTCACCAAATACTACATGCCCTTCTGAATTCTTCGCCACTAAGGCAGTATCATCCGCAAATAGTATCATGTTTCACTTTCCATCTATCACCCCTATCCATCGAATTCCACCCCTCTCCCCTCCCTCATCATTCCTCTGCAGACACTCTCCATAAATAAATTGAAAAGCCACGGTGACATTACACATCCCTATCTTAACCCTCTCTTTACCCCAAACATCTCACTCTCCCCCTCTAATACTCTCACCTATTCCTATAAAAGGCCCTAATACCTTTACCTAATTTACCCCCTACTCCAAATTCCTCCAGCACCTTCCATAATTCCCCCTCTTCACTCTATCATATGCTTTCTCCAGATCAAGAAAACACCCGTACACTTTCCCTTTCCTTTCTATACCTTTTCCACAAGCATCTTCATCGTGAATACTTGATCCACACACACCCCCTTCCCACCCTAAATCCTCCTTGTTCTTCCCCAATCTCTCCTCCGTTAAATCTCTCACCCTCAGTGGTATTCTCCCATACACTTTCCCAACTACACACTCAAAAGACAAATACCTCTATAATTCCCACACACTCTGCTCCCTATCCCTTTCCCTTTTATACAGGGAATAACCAGTAACCATCCTCCCAATCCTGTGGAACCTCTCCCCTCCTCCAACATAAATTATATATACAGCCATTCCTCCACCCCTCTGCCTCCATCTGTAACATTTCCATACTCACCATCTAGACCTGTGGACTTTCCTTTTTTTCCTTTAGTTAACGCCTAATAATTTCATCCATTTGTATTTCCAAAACCCCTTCCTGCCCCCACTTCCCCCACCCTCACCTCTTGTAAATCATCCTCATCTCTCCACCCGGTTTATTTCATTCAACCAATCCTCTAAAAATATTCCCCCATCTTTCCTCACCCTTATCTCCCCTCTATCCATTCCCTTCCTCTCCCTTAACTTCTCTCCCTAACCTCCATCTTCTTCCTCTTTTATTTACTTCTTTCCAGAATATCTTGCTCCCCGTTTCAAAATTTTCTATCACTTTTCTACACCATTCATTATTGCATTTCTCTTCGCCCTCTCCACCGCCCTCTTTACTTCCACTCCTAACCCTTCTATGTTCCTCCCAGCTTTCCCCTTCTCCTATTCCCCAACCATTTCCCATAGACCTCTTTTTTTCTTTTCACCAACTCTTTCCTCCTCACTCCACCATTCACTTCCTTTCCTTCTACTTGCTCCCACCTTTTTACTCCCACATATCCTTCTGGCCTCTACACAAATTGTCTCTTTAAATCTCATCCACTCCTCCTCCACTTCCCTAATTTCCGTCCCTCTCCCGTCCCTCCACTTATCCTCCATACCCCTCATAAACTCCCTCTTACACATTGCCTCATCTAATTTTTCCACCTTTATGACTTCTATTCTCCTCTTATTTTCTCTTTCCCTAACCGTTACCTCTCCCCCTTCCCTTAATCTAGCAACCAAATAGTGATCAGATAACCCCCTACATGCCCCTCTGAATACATTTACATTTACATCTAGTAATCTGCCCCTATCCTTTCTATTTATATACACATAATCCAATATCGCCCTCCCCCCCGTTATCTCACTCTTCCATGTATACTTATGATTTTCACTTCTTGAACCAAGTATTCCCAATTATCATTCTTCTATCAACACACAATTCTAATAGACTTTCTCCATTATCATTCCTTCCCCTACCCCAAATGGACCTATAATTCCCCCCATCTCCTCTCTTCCCACTCCTAATAAACAAATTTATCATTTACTTGAAACTTTCCCCAACATTCATTCAACTCACTCCAAAATCTTTCTCTCCTCCTCACTCGCTCCATTTACTGGTGCACTTACGCATATATAAAAACCCTTTTCCCAAATTTCATTTTTAACCCACACACATTATTCTCGAACTCACCTATTTGCACATTTTTACCTTACCCCACAACTCTTTTCTCATAACTATTCCTACCCCTTCCCTCGCCCTCACTCTCTCGTTCACCCCCGAAATCACCCTTAAATTTTCCAAAGTCCATCTCCTTCTATCCTTTCAGCTTTGTTTCTGTCAACCTTAGCATATTCAACCTTTTTTCTTCGAACATTAAGCCCACTTCTTCCCTTTTCAAATCCTCATTTATCCCTCTCACATTCATACAACCCACTCGAATCTAATCTCTTTTACCCATCTTATCTCTTCCCTTACTCTCTTTATCCTGACCCTCTTATTCACCACACTCTACTTTCCACTATTCCCACACTTGATTCGGCTGCACGTTTACCGGGATCCACAGCCTGAGGCACTTCCCAATACCTCAAGCTCCAAACCCCGCTCAAACAACCACACCCTAGAAAAATACCCTAAATCTATATTCTAACTAATTCACAATTTATAGATAAAACTTAAATTAACACTTATGTTGTATTTAAATTAATACTTTGATATTTATATATATATATATATATATATATATATATAACCTTAATATATATATATATATATATATATATATATATATATATATGCTGCTGCTGCTTATAATAAATATATATATATATCTTATTATATATATACTATATTTATATATATATATATATATATATATATATATTATATATATATAATATATATATTATATATATATATATATATCTTTCTCTATATATATATATATATATATATATATATATATATATATATATATATATATATATATATATATATATATCACTACTGTATTACAGTTGTCACCACCACTCACGGGAGAAGCCAGGGAGAGGGGTGTTGCACGCCTCAGAAGTTAACAACTAAAGTCAAGAATATTGAGGACAGACGCAGGTTTGAGTTGTGGGAGGTGTAAAATTCAGCAGGAAGCACAGAAGATGGAAGAGAATTCCACGGAACGAATGTGGCAGGAAAGAAGAGAAGCTTTCACGGCGAACATAGCCTGGGTGCATATCAACACAAAACTCATGTGCAGACCCACCCAGCACCCCTAGTTCTACGAGGGGGACGTAAAGGTGGTGCGCGAGTGATAAGTTACCTCGAGCACCTGCCGCTGCGGTACCTATGAAAGAGATAAAGCACCAACATCGTGCCGCAAAGATAGAGGGTCAAGGGAACTGGAAAGTACAGAACAGTTTATAAGCGCGAACTTTCACTCAACCCTATAAAAAACCGTATCCCTCCCTTCCCTCCAGATATAAAAGCAGTACTCCATGCAAAGGCAGATGAGACCTTGTATAGCTGAAGCAACTGAGAAGAGGAAAAAAAGTCTCGCAGTCTAAACAGAACTCCCAGTTTCTTCGAGGCCGCCTAGCAGCCGTTGTGATGTGAGATTTCCAAGACATTATTTTGTTTATGTTCAAGGCCAAAAAGGATGTTTATATTGTCAACAGGAGAGAGACGAGAGGAGCAAATCCCGAAATAAGGAAAATTAGGAGTTTTCTTAGAGAAAGATTTGTAGAATTTGAGTTTTTAAAGAGTTGAATTTCACAAGAATTTCAGACGACCCCACCCGGGAATTCTGTCGATCAGCGGAAATAGAATCGGAAAGATTAAAGACGAGAGGCAATTCTAGGAATAAAAGAGGAAGAGGAGCAGGAGTGAAATAGGTTGAAGAATGAAGGGTCAAGTCATCTGCATATGAGGTGAGATAGAGTTAGATGTGCAGGTGAGAAAGATAATTAATGAAAAGTAATAAAGTAGGAGATAAGACAGAACCCTGAAGGAACACCACTATTGACAGAAAAGGAAGAAGAAGTCGCCCCATCAACAACAGCCGATGTTGAACGATTTGCGAAAGAAAACTAGACATAAGTAAAGCAAAGAGGGAGGAAGCCCAAAGGAGGAGAGCTTGGAGAAAACCCGGTAGAATGCTTTGGATATGTCAAAACGCCACCACGCAAGTCTCCCATGTAGTTCCTAAGGGCGGAAAACCATAAATCAGAAAAGATAGGAAAGTATATCGCCAGGACCTCGAGCGCCGAAAGCCGTACTAGTGATCGGAAAGAAGTGAATGAGATTCAGATGATTAAAGAAATGAGTTGAGAAGAGGTTTCAAAGATCTTAGATAGAGTACAAGTAAGAGCTATGGGGCGATGGTTAGAAGGATCAGAGCGGCTTCCTTTTTTTTCGAATAGGTTGGACATGCATATATATATATATATATATGTATATATATATATATATATATATATATATATATATATATATATATATATATATATATATATATATATATATATATATATATATATATTCTTTCTCTTTTCATCCTTTTGAATCAAACAATAAAAAGATACCAAATGTTAATTATTACAGAAACTTAAACCTTTTTGGTTCCTTTCAAACTAAATAATAAAATATATAAAATAACTACAGTTTATCTCATCTGTAAATGAAACCTCATTATTAAAGATAGTTATAATTCGCGCATTTTTTATGTTTTTAAGTTCAACTAATTTTCAGGGAGTATGAATATGACGTAATGACTTCATCAAGCAAAATAGACCCCGTCCATTACAAGATTATTCAAAACATCAAGAACACGAGTACCGGAGATGATGTCTGCACAGGGTAAGGTGTAAGAGGTAAAACGGGATAAATATCTTCTGTATTTCTAGTATTTCTATATATATATATATATATATATATATATATATATATATATATATATATATATATATATATATATATATATATATATATATATATATATTTTTTTATATAAAAATAACATATATATACACACATATATTTATGTTATATATATAATAACATATATATATATATATTTATATAAGTAGTATATATTATATATCTTTGTTATATATATATATATATATATATATATATATATATATATATATATATATATATATATATATATAATATAACTGCTATATATATAACAATAACTTAATAACTCTTTCAACTATATATATACCTATATATATATATATATATATATATATATACTTTATATATATATATACCGTATATTAGACTGTCTCATGTTTTCCAATTTTTTTTTCTCTCATCATCCTAAACTGTTCTGCTTCATTAGAAAGGAATGTATACCAAGTTTTATAACATTATTTTAATATTAAGTGGACCCTCATGGGAGATAAATATTTAAAGAAACTGTCAGAAATTAAAAAAATTATTTTTTGAAAAAAAAGTTTTGGAAATGAACAATAAAGAAGTCAATAAACATTTTCTTTATTGAATTTAATGTATAATTTATAAGTAATGCACAATATACATTGTAATTTAAATAAAAAATAGTTTATATATCAATACTGATTATAATTCAAAATGATGAAGCCATGGTTGCTTTGCTTACATCTGGGAAACGTTTACGGTAAGATGCTACAACTTGTATTATGTAATTTTTCTGCTCTTCATTTTTGGTTAATTTACTATTATACTCCTGAATTAACTTAATCCCTCTTTCGGCGGCATCGTTAACGACTTTTATTTTTTTAACGATCTCAAGACAATGCTTGTACTGTTCATTTATTTCCCAAGTTTGTGGATCTTGTTCTAGGAAATTTGAAGGTAGATTGAATCTTTCAAAAAAACGTTTTGAATGTTTGGAAACGAAATCAAAAATTTCCTGATTCAAGATATTACTCCTTACGTCGATTTCTATCACTTTTTAATGCATTAACCATATTTCTTTTAACATTTATCGGGATTTTGTCATCAAAAATAGCTAATGCAGAAGCTTCTGCAGATAAGTACCACATATGATTTTTAAATTTAAGTACCGCGGCATCCGCAATTTCACGATTAATTTCCTTGAAAAGTATTAATTTTTTGAAAAACAGAAGATCATGATACGGCGCGAGTTGTGCAAAGGGAGCTGTGTACCATGCTTTGATATACAATTTTACAATAAAAATACATAACTGTAAAATACTTGTTTCTTCTAAAACTGTTAGATGGAATTGATCTCTGTATAAATAGATCTTTAGACAATAAATTGCATTTGTCATCCACCTTGCATGATGTATTGCCCCAGGAGCTCGAACTGGAACTTTGGAACTTCTCCCAAGGAATAGCACCGTAAGTTGCAATAGCTCATTATAATCTTGGCGAGGCAGTTAAGTTTTCAAAACATTGTCGACATAGGAAAGAATTTAATTTATGTCGTTTTTAAAGATTTCCTGAATACGAGTTATTTTCACAGCGGACTTGATTTTTGTTCTGTCAATTTTTTTTGCCTAAAACGTTTAAACAAGAGAGCGTCTGGCCCACTGGAGGGCGGCATCAACTTATCAATTGCACTTTTCAATATAAGTTCATAAACGTGATGCCTACATGGTAAATACAATGTCTCTTTCTAACATTTGTTCCAGTAAATTGCAACAACCATTAACCCTACCAAAATTGGAAGCTGTTGTATCGCAACATAACGCTTTAACCTTATCTGCCATATCCCAATCTAATAGAACTTCGAAAACTGCATGTGCTTGCTCTCTACCCGATGAATTCGATATGACTGGGATTCCTATAATCTGTTCTACATCCCCATCTGTAATAATTATGACTAATCTGTCTTCCGTGTCACTTCCGCTTAAAACACCTAACAGTTTACTATCCCAATGAACTACAGGAGCTGTAAAGTTTATTTTTTTAAAATATAACTTACGTTTTTCTGCAATTTCTTTGCAAAAACTTTACCTGAAGCGTTCAGCATTGTATTCTTGTTCGGCTTATAGACAGAGAATGAATGTCAAACTCTAGAGCTTCCGCTACCGCTGTTAGTACGTGAACTGCATCCCTGTCGCTGACTTTACATTTATCTAACGCGGCAACTAATTTTTCGGTAATTATATTCTTTCTACCTACTGATCTTCTTTTCTTTGGTTCTGGTGAAGCCGATGCTCCTCCTTCGTGAAATCTTCCTTCCTCTTCATGTAGATCAGCGTTTCTGAACCTCGGAACTTTCACGCGAAAAAATAAAATATGAAATCGATATGATGGAAATGGTAAGGAAAAAAAGTTTATATATATATAGACAAAAATAAAATATATATATATATATATATATATATATATATATATATATATATATATATATATATATATATATATATATATATATATATATATATATATATATATAATTTATATAAAAATATACATAATAATAATATATATATATATATAACTATTTCATATATATATATATATATAACCAACCTTAATATGTATATATAACAATAATAACAATATATATAATATGTATATATACAACTATATATATATATATACATATATATATATATATATATATCTTTATAACTTATCTTATATACATATATATGTAGCAACAATGTAACAACATAACTATATATATATGTTATATATATATATATATATATATATATATATATATATATATATATATATATATATATATATATATATATATACCAAACATATATATGTAAACTATAATCTACACGCTCTATACATATATAAATTTCTTTATATATATATATATATATATATATATATATAAAGAACAAAGTAATTTAAAACCACTAAGAAATAAACAGGGATATTAAAATTTCTTTAAAAATATTAAGAAGTTTACGTTTCGAGACTTTAACGCGGTCTCCTCCTCAGTACTAACAATGAAAATAAATTTAATTTTAACAAAATTAATAAAAAATATAAAAGATAATAAAAATAAAAAGTAAAATTATATAAAAGTAAAAGAACAAATGGCGACAAAAAATTGATTCAATATCTTTAAGATGTTGTTAAGAATTTACGTTTTTTCAGATATGTATCTTCTTGTAATTTGATCAAAATTAAAAAATCCCTCAGATATATTGAAATTACACTTAGTAGAAATGAAAAAAGATTCCAGTAATTGATTTAGATTTTTATATGTAGATTTAAATAAAAAAGTTGCACCTTCCCAATCTACGATATGATCATTTTGAGATAAATGCCTAAAAATGGCATTACTCTCGTTCCCTCTTCTAACTTCACCTTTATGTTGATCTAATCTAACCTTGAGGGTCTTTAAAGTTTCACCAAAATAAGAGTTCTCACATGAGCAACAAGGAATCTTATAAACTCCACCATCCACTTCCAATTTAGAAGTATTATTTTTAATTAAAATTTGTGAAAAAGTATCAGGAAAACTAAAAACAATTTTTATATCAAATAAATGATTAAGCATAAACTTGATGTCAAGAAGTTGAGGTGAGTAAAATATGAGTTTTATATTTTTTAGATATAATTACAAGTTGATTGATGCATTCCTTCTTTGGACATTTTAATAAAACAAACTGGAACTCTTTTATCATTTAAAGTTTATCGTAAACCCACACATACTAACCAATTGCTTCATTTTTTCCTTCTCATCCTCTCTATATTAAAAATAATATTATTTTTAATTTGTTTTTAAGATCTTTCAACTACTGTGATCCTGAATATCTTAAACAAGAAATTGATTATATCTTTCGAACTTTCGAAAAATTAGCCTATCCCCATTTTTTAATTTATCGAAAATATAAACATGCTTACTCGAGTTTTTTGGGATTGAGGGAACACAATCTCTACATATTTGAAAATATTAAAGTCATCACTTTCTCACATCAACTTCTTGACATCAAGTTTATGCTTAATCATTTATTTCATATAAAAATTGTTTTTAATTTTCCTGATTCTCTTTCACAAATTTTAATTAAAAATAATTCTTCTAAATTGGAAGTGGCTGGTGGAGTTTATAAGATTCCTTGTTGCTCATGTGAGAACTCTTATTTTGGTGAAACGTTAAAGACCCTCAAGGTTAGATTAGATCAACATAAAGGTGAAGTTAGAAGAGGGAACGAGAGTTATGCCATTTTTAGGCATTTATCTCAAAATGATCATATCGTAGATTGGGAAGGTGCAACTTTTTTATTTAAATCTACAGATAAAAATCTAAATCAATTACTGGAATCTTTTTTCCATTTCTACTAAGTGTAAATTGTTACATCTAGGGATTTTTGATTTATCAGATACTAGGTATGCACTAACAAAACTCAAACTAGACTATTTAACTTTGTAAATAATAATTATCTGCTTGCTTGTTCTTACTTGTATATATTTTATTACTTTTACTTTAATATTTTTCATTATTAATTTGCTTAGATCAATTTATTCTACTGTTAACTGAGAGGAGCACGAGCAGAGTCCTCGAAACGTAAACTCTTAACATTTTTCTTTAAAAATTTTTTTAATCTCTGTTTATTACTCAAAGTGGTTTTAAATTTACTTTGTTCCTCGCTACACATTATTTGAGCTGTAGCAAAACCCTTTTGGCATATATGTTGCTGTTGTTGTTGTTGGTTAGTTATATATATATATATATATATATATATATATTATTATATATATTATATATATATATATAATATGTATTGTTATACATATATATTAATATCTACATATATATATAGATACATATATATATTATTAAATATATATTATACATGTTATAGCAACCGTTTATTTGAGATTAGCATATACATGTTGTTACAAAGAAGAAAGGCATATACGTATGGCGCTATTATATATTATTACAACTATATATATGTAAACTTATGTATAAGTTATTGTTATTACAGTTGTTATTATTATTATATTATTGTTATTGCTGTATTATTATATTATTAGTTATTATTATTATGATTAAAGATAAAGATAAAGATATATATATTATATATATTATTATGTAAATATATATATATATATACAGTTATATATATATATATATATTATATTATTATTACATATTGTTGTTAGTTGTTGTTGTTGTTATATATATATAGTTATTATATTACATATTATTACATATATTACATATTACATATTACATATGTAAACAATACATAACAGTAATATAATATAATATAATATAATATAATATAATATAATATAATATAACATAATATAATATAATATAATATAATATAATATAATATAATATAATATAATATAATAGTATAATATAATATAATATAATATAATAATACATACAAGTAATCTAATAACTCAGACTGGGCGATAATATAATATAATATAATACTATATTTTCGTCACCGTCTAGCAGCCTATTCGCCTTTTGCGCCTATGCCTTTGCGCCGCGACTTTTCGTCGGCCGGTGGCTGTTTGCTAAATTTATTTGCAAAGTAAACATTAGTGCGATAATAAAAGCATGCTTTTATAAGGAAGAAAAACACATTTATTAATTTTTGTAATTAAAACACCGTAAACTAATATCTACACTTTCTTCCTCCTCCATGTCCTTGTGGTCCATGTTTTCCCCAGGAGGTTCAGCACGAGCGCTGAAGAAGTTCAAAATTTTCAGAGCCATAGTTGCCAATTTATTTGTAGTTAAGAACTACTGAACTAGTTATATATATATATATATATATATATATATATATATATATATATATATATATATATATATATATATATATATATATATATATATATATATATATATATATATGGTTAAGGTTAACATTAAGGAAGGAAAAACTATAGACTTTTAAGAAAACAGTTAGCCATGCTTCTAAGTTCTAACTTTTAAGGGTAAAAAAAATGTTTTGTTCCTGTTCATAGGCGCGGCTATAGGCGCAGAGAATTGGCTGTGCGCCTTTGCTCAGTCTCCGCCTTTTAAAAATTGTTGCGCCTATGCGCCTTTGCACCTACAAATTGATAGTGCGCCATAGGCGCATACGCGCATAGGCGCAACTCGGTGGAGCAACGCCCAGCTCTGCTACTACTATTTACATAAAAATTTCCATTTCTTCATGACATCTTTTTCAATAAGGCACATGATTTTTCCCGCTATTTTTTTCTCTTTTCCTTTGCAGCTAATACTGTATCTAGCCGTACATGTGTCCTTCCATGCCTTTTTTTCATTGATTTATCCAAAATTCTTTGTCCTCTGTTATATCCATTTTTTGAAGGGCGTTTTGGTGTGCGATGTCAAATAAGTTGTCAAATTCCTGCACAAAGATTTCTTCATTTCTTTATTGTTCGTTTGTTGCAATTTTTTGCAAAACAGCCCATATATTATATAGAACTTCAACTTTTTTTATACACTGTTAAACATCACGTGTTGAGATGCGGGCTTTGTTCCAAAAGATGATCACTTCATCAATAACTAATTTATTACACTCTCGTACTCTAAGTCTAATTTCTCGCAGGTTTAAAAATAAAAACTTCAACACTTGTTTGATGGACGGAAGTTTGCTGCCAACAATTTATGGAAAGTAATTTCCTATTAGGTACACTGAAGTATCCCTTATCAACAATCGACGATTAGACATTATGCGAAAATAATTGACCAATTCACTTCAGACAAACTTCTCAGTAAGAGACGATGTTGAACTAAACGTTGGGCACGGAGTCACGAACATTTATATATCTACCGTGGACCGAAAAGAAATCACGTGTTTCCAAATATGTATCCTGTTTTCTTAATGTTTTGTTGTGTTTCTTGCGATAGAAAATACAGCAAATTATACATACTAGAAACATCTTATTGACATAATACATGTATCAAATCAAAGGGCAAAACATGCTTATATTTCACATATAATAATTTTATTTAAATGTTACATATTAAAATTTTAACGCCAAAGAAAACGGACAAAATTCGAGACTTTTCATGCAAAATATATTTTTTATCATGTTTCGGTTAATTTAAAGAGTACAATAGTTATAAATGTACCATATAGAAGGTAATGATTAGCTGCAAGAAATATAATATAGTGTAGTTTTCATTATAAAAACAGTAATATGAGAAAATGGCAAATAACGTAACACATAAAACACATTTTCAAATATTTCCATTACTTCAGTTTTCATTTGCCATGAGGGCCAACCTATCATTAAAATATTTGCACCAAATTTCTCACACACGATTTTCAGTGGAACGGTAACAATATTGGGGGATGAGACCAAAAATATATGGGGAAAATAATTTCTCCCCTTATACAATGGGCCAGTCTAATATATATATATATATATATATATATATATATATATATATATATATATATATATATATATATATATATATATATATATATATATATATATATATATATATATATATATATATATATATATATATATATATCAGAGGCGACTCTGCACTCGTGCTACGCACGAGTTGACATTTTAGAAACTATCTATTTTTGCAAATTTCATAATGTAAACATACTACCTTTCTCATTTGGCAGGTTGAGAAAATAAATCAAATTTGTTAACTAATTAAAATTTATCGAAATTTTCAAACTTTGAAAAAGAAAGGTGAAAGTAATGAGTTGCCATTGAAATAAACGCCTACCATTATTTAAAATAGATTTAATCAAGCCCAGCACTGGTTGATATCATATCTGTGACTTTTAGAATTGATATACTATTTATAATATTTATGTTCATAATGGTATATAAATATCAAGTATGATAATAAATAATATTTTTACATGCCAAAATAGAGTTTAATAAAACGTAAAGTAAGAAAAATATTTATTTAAAAATTACTTAGAAATCATAAAGCAGTTATGAGTTCCAGGAACACACGAAAAACCATTTGGATTCAAACAAAATTATTTTATCATGATCCCAACTCAGCTGATTGACTATATAAGGAGCAGGGAGAAAGAAAGAGGGGCGTTATATATATGATATGATAAGGAGACAGGGAGGCGGCATGGCTGCCATGGCGCGGCGATGGCGGCGCGGTCGAGCAGGTCGAAGGCGATGAGCGGTGCGCCGCAGCGGTGGAGCGCTTCGCGCTATTATGGTTATATATATATATATATGTTATATATACAAAGATATATATATATAGATATATTATATACATATATATATACTATATAAATAAAGTAAATGAACATATATATATATAGTATATATATATATATATATATATATATATATTATATATTATTATATATATATATTATATTTATATATATATATATATATACATATATACATAAATTTTTATAGTTATTTTTATATATACATATTATTAAGGTTATATATATATAGATATATATATATATATATATATATATATATATATATATATATATATATATATATATGGAGAGAGAGAGAGAGAGAGAGAGAGAGAGAGAGAGAGAGAGAGAGAGAGAGAGAGAGAGAGAGAGAGAGAGAGAGAGAGAGAGAGAGAGAGAGAGATCACGAGTAAAAAGTTGCTGGAGTCGCCACTGATATATATATATATAGCAGTTATCAGCAGCATATATATATATATATATAAGGTATATAGTATATGCTGTATATGTTATATAGCATATGCTACATATATATATATAAGATATATATATACATATTAGCAGAGTTGGAAGATATAGCAGCAGCATATACATATTGGCATATTGCTATTTTTATTACATATTGGCTTAACATATGTTGTAATTATATGTTATTATTATTGTTACTACAACTATAATTTCAGAGAAAACAAACACAGATTAGATTCATATATATACATTTTAATATTTTATACTTCGTTAAATATCTTTTTGAAAACGTATTTTCATAAAATTTCAGTTTCCCCTTCATTTTGTGTACGTAATTCATTCTAACATCTAGCTACTTTCATTTTCATTTTCACGCGTGTGGCCACACTCTATTACACACACACACACACGGATACATACACACACACACACACACATATATATATATATATTTATATATATATATATATATATATATATATATATATATATATATATATATATATATATAATTTACGTTTTTTTCTTATTGTATTTATTCTTTTAAGTTAATTTATTTAATTAACAGATTAATTCTCTTCTAGATAATAATTGAAGAACTGTCTAAATAATATATTACAACAATATTTTTATTTTTTTTTTATTTTTTTTATTTTTTTTATTTTTTTTTTTTTTTTTATTCCATTTAATACATAACATTGGTCGACAAAGAAAAAATATTTCATAGGATTCACTTTGAAATGTGATTTCTTCTAATTATGGTATACCGAATCCGAATCTATACTCCGATTTGCCCTATCACATCTAGATATTTCGCATTTAATTTGAATATATTCTTCAATTCACTAATTTAAGTCCAACAGTGTTGCTTCTTGAAAAAGCAAACATGGTTTATTTGCAAAACTCTTTCGACTTATTTTGGTTTAATTAACATATTTATCTTTCCTTCACTTTTTTATATGTATTTAAATACTAAATACATATAGAAGAGAGATAACGGATTTCAACACATTAATTAATTTCCTTTAGGTTATTCAACATACTATTTAGTTTTTGAAATAGTTGTGAAAGGATATATATATATATATATATATATATATATATATATATATATATATATATATATATATATATATATATATATATATATATATATATATATATATATATATATATATATATATATATAGTGGAGGGTGCCCTACCTATTATATGCGGATGATTTGTTCTGTGTGGCGAATCTGAAGAGAGTTTGAGAGGATTGGTAGAGAGATTTGGCAGGGTGTGTAAAAGGAGGCTCTTGAAAGTAAACGTGGATAAGAGTAAGGTTATGGTTGTGAGTGAGGACAGTCCTCAGTGTGACGTTATGTTAGATGGTGAGCAGCTGGAA
Source organism: Trachelipus rathkii (assembly GCA_015478945.1). Taxonomy (NCBI): domain Eukaryota; kingdom Metazoa; phylum Arthropoda; class Malacostraca; order Isopoda; family Trachelipodidae; genus Trachelipus; species Trachelipus rathkii. The sequence continues at coordinate 17,772 of JABUQX010141834.1, forward strand.
CAAGTGTCTGAGTTTAAATATTTAGGGTATATGTTGGATGAGAAGGGAACGGACGATGCAGAGTGTAGTAGGAAAGTTGTGAATGGCAGGAAGGTGGCTGGTGCAATAAAATCGTTGGTGAATGTAAAGGGACTAAGTGTTGAGTGTGCTAGGGTCTTACATGAAGGTATGTTGTTACCTGTGTTATTGTTTAGTAGTGACACTATGGTCTGGAATAAGAAGTATAGATCTAAAGTTCAATGTGTTCAGATGGACAATCTTAGGGGTGTGCTAGGTGTGAGAAGAATTGATAAAATGAGGAATGAACTTATTAGAGAGTTGTGTGGTGTGAAGAAAGGGGTAAATGAGAATAAATAAAAGTATGTTGAGATGGTTTGGTCATATGGAAAGGATGAATGATAGTCGGTTGGTTAATCGGTTGTATAGTGGCGAGTGTGCTATGAACCGACCGGCTGGGAGACCGAAGAAAAGTAGATTGAGTCAGTAAACGAATGTTTGAAGGAGAGAAATGTGAGTTTGGTAGAGGCGAGAAGAAAGGTGTATAACAGGAGTGAATGGCGGGGGATTGTGAGGGGGTATGGTTGTGGCCCACTCTGGGCCAAGGGATGAACCCTTACATTGACGATCTACCATAGTGAGGGTCCATTACTGTCCCATGAAGCTTTAGTGGATTTTCTCTGACAACGACGAGTTCTCACCAATTAATGGTACTGAGGGGCGGTAAGGCTGGGCTTTCTTTTCGACTTATGACATGTTCTTCTACTGCTTTTCTTTTCCGATGCTCGTCACGCACCTTACTCCCATTCTTGGGAAAATAGAAGGAAGATAAAGAAGGAAAGAAGATATATATATATATATATATATATATATATATATATATATATATATATATATATATATATATATATATATATATATATATATATATATATATAAAGGCAATAGGAAGTTTTACCTGGAAGGAAACGCGAAGAGTTATGAATGAGAGTGAGGGGAATCTGCTTAGAATGAATAGGTATGGTGGTTGGTAGCTAATGAAATTGATGTGAGAAGAGTGTGGGGGGAACACTTCTAAAATCTGCATAACATTGGCAATAATAAAGATGTGATAGTGAATGTATGTAGGTTGGATGGTGCAAAAAGAAATGGGGGATTGTGGGGATGAGGTAACTGTATGGGTGTGAAAGTTGAAGAATGTTAAATCTGCAGGCATAGATAGAATTGCTGGTGAAGAAATCAAGAATGGATGCAAGATGATAATTGAAAGGATTTGGCAGTTGCGTAACAAAACGTTTATGGAGGGTATAGTTCCGAGGGATTGGTTTGGTAGTTTGGAAAATAAACAAAGTGACTGTGTTACGGATTTTAAAGGTGGAGTACATGTTAGATTGAGCATAGCGTTTAAGTCTGGGACGATAAAGCTTGTCAGAGAAAGAATAAGAATGTATAGAAAGGCTTGTTAAACTAGCTTTTCTTAATAGATAAGATATGCTAATGAAGAATTCGAAAAGCAGTGTGCGTTGTAATTGCGATAAGAGTGAGGCAACAATTCGATGGGTATAAAGAGAGTTAGTGAGAGTTAGTGAGAGTAGAGAGTTGATAAGGAGAAAAGTGAAAGACTCTCTTTTCAAATAGAGCTGTGTGAGTAAAACAACTCCAGTGTCGGAAACAAAAGTATTAAGAAAGACGATAGTCAAAGGAGTGATTGAGTGAGAGAAAAGGTTGGTGTGGCATTAGTTATGAATAAAGTGAACCCTGCAAGGATGAAATGTTGAGGATACGTTGAGATAGGGCCGGAGGACCGAGTGGCAACTTGGAAATAGAGATGGGGGTAGAGGGAGTGAGATCGAGGGGGATATCAAGTAAGAGATGGAAGGACTGTGTTGAGGATTCCCTACGAAGATACGGACTCCCATAATGCTTGAAATTGAAGAAGATGGAGTAATTAAAGAGAGAGCACCTTGGAAGATGCTAATGCCACTGAGAGGCCTTTATCCTACCTGAGAGCAGAGGTAGAAGTAGCAGTTTAGTTAACACCTAAAGTGGGTCATTAAAGTTATTATTTTCGGAAAAAGAGAATGCTTAAAACATTAAGACAAGCTACCTTCATCAAGGTTATACATGTTACTCCCAATATTGTTCCAGTATATTTTCGTTTATTTTACACATGGAGAAAATACCGAGACTTACTCTTCGCAACAACATTTGGAAGCGCATAATAAACCCCTAGTCAGGTTTATGAGAAAATGGAAGAGGAAATGTTACAATGCACAAAAAAGGTTCTAATTTTAGTAGAATAGATAAAATTAGGAAATTATTTTAATTCTAATAATTGTAATAATATTAATAATAAGGACGAAATTTATGAAAAAAGGTGTCAAAGAATATTAGCAATGAAAGTATTAGTAGTAATACTGATGATGCTGATTTACTTATAAATAATTTTCTTGCACCACAAAAAAATGACGAATGTAAAGGAAATCAATTTTTTTGATAAATAGTTATATACAAATATTTTTTTTAAGGATCTAGTTGTTTACTACTTCTTTAAAAAGGGAAGAGATAAATCTTACTCATAATTTAAAAATTTTAGGATGAAGATTAATTTTTTTTATATATATATATTTCTGTACTGTATGAATGTCATTTAAATTTGTCATGAATATGTTAAAAAACTAACATAGATTCAGTATTATTTTTATGAATATAATCTCGGACTACATATTTGAGAAATAACATTTTGTAGATTTTAGTTTAATTTATTTTTCTATTTTTTAGGTCCATCAACAGCACAGTTAGGCTCAATGTCTATCTTAAAAAGCTCATGTATGAATTAATCAAAGAAAATCCTTCTTATAGTGTAAGTAATATTTCTTTTCATTGTTACAACTCTTAAATAAATAAAAAATGCAACTATTTATTTTTGATGGATATATGGATGGCATAAACTTGCTCCTTCTTAGGAAATTAAACAGATTGGTAAATATCTTATTAAATATTTTCCTTTTTAATTATCATAATTTAAAATACTCTATAAATTATTACCCATGTATCGACTTTCATGTGTCATGTTTTTGCCTCCTCTGGTGGGAAAAAGCCGGAGACCTAAATTCCACCAAAGTTGGGAGAAATTTCCAAAGGCAGAGCTTAATTGATAGTCGTGCATGTCCCGATAAACGGTGTATGAAAATGTGCAACTCAAAGATTGGTAGGAAATTATATAAAGTGAGTTTGTTCAAGATTTGAAAGAATGAGAATAGTGGTAAGATTTAGAGTCAGAGAGTGGAGCAGAAAAATGAGACTGCTGAAAGAAGTGTCATACAAACCCTTCGCAGTCCTGTGGGAATGCAGATGGAAAGTTTAAATATATAGTGTCTGTTGTAATGTCAATAGAATAAAAATGACCATTGCAGCCTCTCGACGGGTAAAAATAGATTGGAGAGAGGTGATGAAAGAAGAGGAATTGATAACATGAAAAGTTATGGATCCCATCTCTTAAGGAGAGTATTTTGAGATAACTTTTCCAGATGTATGAGGCGTACTCCATACAAGGGTGAACAATACCCCTATAAAGAACAAATAACTTAGTTGGCGTGAAAAAATTTATAAAGGTATCTCACAGCATCCATCTTTCTAGAAGCTTGTTTGTGAAAATAAATAAGGAAGTTCATAAGAAGCATCAAGATGTTAGAATAGACTAAGATTTGACTTTTTTTAAGAGATGTTTAGATTTTCCGAGAAGAAGAATGAAAAACTGAGTTCTTAAGGAATTGGAAAGAATCGTTTTTTCCTCACCCCCGAATTATATACTAGAGAGGAACAGATGTTAGCGGCACCAAGGTAGTCTTCAAAGGATGTAGTAATTGATGTTGGGTGGTAAATCTTTCAAAATAAAATGAGTCCTGAAGGATGATGTCATCAATAGGGTTGGATAGGGATTAAGAAACACAGAAAATGTCATTAAAGAAGAGTAGAAACAGAGTTGAGGATAGGGCAGAGTCACGTGAAACACCGCTATATAGAAGTCTAAAACAACTTAACAGCTGCTGCTATATAATGGCCTGAAAAGAAATCAGAGAGAGGGGAACAAAGCAATGTAAAGGAATATATATATATATATATATATATATATATATATATATATATATATATATATATATATATATATATATATATATATATATATATATATATATATAAAACAATTAATTAAAAACCACTTTAAAAAACTTTAATGAAATGAAAATTACTGATTAAACAATGATAGTTTACGTTTCGGGACCTAAAATAGCTCGGTCCCCTCCTCAGAACTAAAACTAATTTCTAAAAAGAATTTAACAATTTTAAAATTACTATAAAAACACAGTGTAAAAAAGTTACAGAGAAAATTATAGGATGGTGTCACGTTCTCTTTCTTCTTATTCATTATTTATCTAATATTAAGGATTCACTCCTATCTTTTATGAATTTTTTGGTGATAGAATAAAAATTGAAAAAACCTTCGGACAAATTAAAATTATTTCTTGTGGATATAAAAAATGATTCCAACATCTGATTTAAGTTTTTATCTGTGGACCGAAATAAAAAATATGCTCCATCCCAATCCATAACATGTTCTTCAAGGGTCATATGTCCAAAAACTGCACTGCTTTGATTTCCTCTTCTGACTTCTCCCTTGTGCTTGTCGATTCAGATTTTCAAGGACTTTAACGTTTCTCCATAATATGACTCACTGCACATATCACATGGAATGTGATAAACACCTCCCATAGCCTCTCTTTTAGTGATATTATTGATAACTAATGCGTGAGAGAGTCTCAGGGAAATTAAATATCAAATTAATGTTAAACAATTGTTTAAGCATAAACTTAAGATCCAAAAGAGGTGGAGAAAACGGTACCACTTTAATATTTTCCAAATCAGGAGGAGAGTGTTCATTCAATCCCAGGAAACTGGAATATGCTTGTTTATGTTTTCTTTTAATAAGATGTTGGGGATAGGCTAATTTAGCGAAAGTTTGAAATATAAAATTAATTTCTTGTTGTAAGAATTGGGGTCACAATAATGAAAAGCCCTGAGGAACATATTAAACATTATATTATTTTTAATATAAGGGGGATGATAAGAGTAATAATGGAGAAGTTGATTTTTTTGAGTTGGCTTACGATATACTTTATAGGTTAAATGAGTTCCTGTTTGGGTAATTAATAGATCCAGAAAAGGTATGTGCTCATTTATCTGGCCTTCGAAAGTAAACGTGATAGAAGGAATTAAATCGTTGATTTGTAGAAGAAATTGATTTATTGGGAAAGACTTAGGTATAATAGCAAATATGTCATCGACATATCTCTTCCACAAGTAGACCTGCGAAAATAGGGGGATAAGTGGAAGAAGTCTGGTTTCATAAAACTCCATGTAAATGTTAGCAATGATGGGGCTTAAGCTTTCTCCCATGCTGGCTCCAAAAATTTGTCGATAAAATTTTCGAAATGAAAACACATTTTGTGCCATGCATATTTGCAAGCAGCTAATAAAGTTTGAAATAGAAATGGGGATCATATGTGTCAATAGGAAATCGGACAGATACTCCAACACATGAGGAATAGGGACATTAGTAAATAAGCTCGTAACATCGAAGCTGACCAGACAATGGTCGTGTGGAACAAATCTCCCTACTTTTTCAATAAAATTTCTTGCATTTAAAACATGCGAAAGAGAAACTTTTCCCAATAATGGAGAAAGAAAGGAAGCCAACCATTTACTGAGTTTAGAAAACACATCTCCGCGGGACGAAATGATTGGTCTGATTGGGATTCCTTCTTTGTGTAATTTAGGGATGCCGTATAAATACGGAAGCACAGGATTAGAGACTGAAAACTTTTTAAAAACTTCTGTTGGTATTAAAGGTTTGATATGTCTTTTAAATATACAAACCTGCGAATTAGATGGATCAGAACTCAACTTTTCATTAACGTTCGGATCATCTAACATTTGTCCGAAGGTTTTTTCAATTTTGATTCTATCACCAAAAAATTCATAAAAGATAGGAGTGAATCTTTAATATTAGATAAATAATGAATAAAAAGAAACAGAACGGGACGCCATCCTATAATTTTCTCTATAACATTTTTTACACTGTGTTTTTATAGTAATTTTAAAATTGTTAAATTCTTTTTAGAAATTAGTTTTAGTTCTGAGGAGGGGACCGAGCTATTTTAGGTCCCGAAACGTAAACTATCATTGTTTAATCAGTAATTTTAATTTCATTAAAGTTTTTTAAATTGGTTTTTAATTAATTGTTTTATTTAACTATAGAGTGTGAGTTATTAAGAAGAGGACTCTCTAATTTTTATCTTAATATAATATATATATATATATATATATATTATTATTATTATATTATATTATACATATATATTATACATATTATTATTATTATTATATATTAATATTGTTACATATGACTGATATTATCACACTATATATATTTTACATATACATATTGGTTATTATTATGATATTATATAAAGATTGATATTATTGAAGGCTATATTATAGTTATGTATACAAGTTATTATTATATGCTAGCATATGTTATATATATTATTACATATATATATATATTATATATATATATATTACATACAATATTATATACATACTGTATTACTGGTTAGTTGGCTACTGGCTAGCCAGCTATTGTTGTTGGACAGCAGCATGAGCAGCATATTAGCTGGAAGAAGGTTGAAGATATTATACATATATACATACATACATTATACATACATATTTATATATATATATATATATGCTATATATATATAGCATATATACATATATATATATATATATATATATATATATATATATATATATATATATATATATATATATATATTATATATAAAAATAGGCAATATATATATATATATGTTGTTATTTTCAAGTTAAGAGTATATATATATATATATATATATATATATATATATATATATATATTAGTAAGAAGCATATATATATATATATGGATATATATATATATATATATATATATATATCTGGCGATAAAATTTGTTCCGAAAAGTGAAAACGTTTTGTGACATACAAATTTGCAGGCACTCAATGAAGTCACTTATGGGTATTGGAACCATGTGTAGCATCAGAAACTCGGTAAAAAATTCTAATATTTGTGTCACACATCGTTCCATGTCACAAAACGTTTTCACTTTTCGGAACAAATTTTATCGCCAGATATTTGGAGCAAGCATGGGGGGCAGCTTAAGCCCCATCATGGCTAATATATATATGGATTTTTTTGAAACAAGGCTCCTTCCGCAGGTTCTTCTTTATTCACAGGTGTTTACATGGAGGAGGTATGTCGATGATGTTATTGCCGTTGTGCCTACCTATTTTCCAGTCGAACAGTTTCTTATTGAAATTAATGATTTAACCCCTACAATTGCTTTTACATTTGAGAGACAAATAGATGGACACATTCCTTTTTTAGATTTAATGATAAAACAGACAGGAACTTATTTATCGTATAGAGTTTATCGTAAACCCACCCAAACAATCCAGTTTCTTCATTATTTTTTATTTCATCCCCATTATATTAAGAAAAATATTGTTTACAACATGTTTATCAGAGCATACCATTAATGCGATCCACCATTTCTACAGCAGGAAATAAATTTTATTTTTCGTACTTTCGAGAAATTGGCATATCCCCATTTAGTGATCAAAGAGAAACTATAGACATGCTTATTTGAAATTTCTTGGTTTGAGAGAAAACTCCCTTGCTAATTTTGAAAATATTAAAATAGCTCCTTTTTCACCCTAACTACTTAAACTTAAATTCATGTTTAATCATTTATTTGAAATTAATATAGTTTTCAGTTTCCCAGAAACCATATCACGACTTCTGATTAACAATAATACCACCAAGCGCGAGGTATCAGGAGGGGTATATAGGATACCTTGTCTCATGTGCCATGGTTCCTATTATGGAGAGACTCAGAAAACGCTTAAAACCAGGAAAGAGCAACATATTGGTGAGGTTAGAAAGAGTAATGCAATATTTAAACATTTGTCCGAAAATGACCATGTTATTGATTTGGGAGAAGCTGCTTTTGTGTTTTTTCAAAAGAAAAATGTTTGAGTCAACTGATACAGTCTTATTTCATTTTAAACGATAATAATTTTAATTTGTCTGAAGGATTTTTGAATTTTGATTCTGTCACTGAGAGATTTATAGCAAAAAAGGGAAAATCTTTGGTTTTGAAATAAAAATTGGAGAAAAAGGAGAAGAATGTAAGACGTCAAATTGCCTTTTCCCACGTGTACTTATAAATTTTACTTTGCTATAATGATAAAGAAATTTTTTTTTGTTCTGAAGAGTAAACCGAGAGAATAGGTTTCGAAACGTAAACCCGTTCCCATAAAATAAATTTCTTTGTTCCCTTTTTCAAATATTATTTTGAATGGTTTTAAAAAGTCTTGTAATTTTTATCTATCTATATATATCTATCTATCTATCTATCTATCTATCTATCTATCTATCTATCTATCTATCTATCTATCTATCTATCTATATATATATATATATATATATATAGTATATATATATATATATATATATGTTATTATATTATATTAGTTACAGTATATATATATATATATATATATTAATATATATATATATATATATATAAAGAAGTATATATATATATATATATTATATATATATATATTATTAAGGTTGGTTGTTATATATATATATTATATATATATATATATATATATATATATATATATATATATATATATATATATATATATATATATATATTTATATATATATATGATATATATAGATATATATATATATATGTTGATATTTGTAGCGTCAAAGCAAAAGATTCACTTAATCGTCAAAAGGTTGAAGAAAAAGAATCAGAGATAAGTGAAAGAAGATTGCTAATACAGCGTTACGCATTAAAGCCATACTGTCGATCAGAGATAATATTAGAAGAATTGAGATATTTTCGAACCATCCTGTAAAGGTTGAATTTGAAACCATTAAGCTGAAAAAGAGCAGAAATAACGTCTTTGGAAGAGATTATAATGCTAGTCATAAAAGAAATGAATTGTGGTAGAAATAGAAGAATCGCATCGGAATAGCCTAGGGTTTAATCAAGGGTAAAGTTTTGAGCAATTAGTCAAGCTTTGGCAGAAGGCAATACGGCAGTTATACAGTTGGATGATACAAGATTAGGGAAAAAAATTGAATCAAACATTTTTGGAAAATGACAACAAGAGCGTAAAAGATCATTGCATTTTATAAGGAAAATGAGGTTCTAATAAATGTTTTGACGTACCTTGATGACACCGTTATGTCCTGAAAGTAGGCTTGAGGCTCATGTCAATGCTGGCATACTATTAACAGTATATTTATTTGTCATTAAATCAAAAATTTCAATGTGCATTCAGAGGTGAAAGCCTAGATAATAAAGCTATGAATGTTGATCTGGGTTTCATGTGGATCAAGAGTCCAGGTTTTAATTTTTATTCGAATGTAGATATGATATACAAATCTCATCCTCCCATATTCTTTACATTTCACCAACAATGACAAAGAAGTAAATTCAAAATGCACAGAAAATATAGATGAGACTGTGTTTTGAATGATGAAATATTCTAATATTGAAAAAAAATGAATAAATATAGATT
>JABUQX010141834.1:32500-37500 GCA_015478945.1 Trachelipus rathkii
ACTACTACTACTACTACTACTACTACTTCTACTACTACTACTACTACTACTACTACTACTACTCTCTTATTATTACTGCTTGTATCAGTAGTATTTTAAACATTTTAAAACACTACTATATATTCAGATATGAATAAAGCTCACGGCGATGTGAAAACTGCTTGGCCAGAAGAGAAAAAAGAAAAAGCACGGAATTAGTTCTCAAAAATATTTGATGAAGAAGAGTAATTGCTTAAACAATTGCAATTGTAACTACATTTATTACTATATAACAAATATGGTGTCATGGTATTGACTATATAATTTTAATAATATATTATTCTAATTATGTTTTCAATAGAATATTAATTTGCTTTTATGGATATATTTAAAAACTGTTGATGATTTTTATTTTCGTCAATAATAATAGTAATAATAATAATAATAATAATAATAATAATAATAATAATAATAATAATAATAATAATAATAATAATAATAATAATAATAATAATAATAATAATAATAATAATAATAATAATAATAATAATAATAATAATAATAATAATAATAATAATAATAATAATAATAGCTTTTAGTGGAGATATTAATCATACTCATACCTTATTTATTCTCTTTGCTTTCACCACTTTTTTGAAAATGGAATTGTGTTCCGTTGTGCTTTGTGATAGGCACTAGAGTAGCTAATGAATATAAAGTTAAACTTCACTTGCAAATATAAAATAGTTTGTAATGCAATAACTTAAGATATTTACACAAATTGTCAGGATTATGAAGTGGAAATTTTTTTCGTGGAACGAAGCTTTAATATAAATGTGAAATTTTATGTGAATTAGAAATTTATGCTTGGTATTTGAAAATAATGTCTAGAAAATTGTTTTAGTTTGAAAAGATTTCCTCCTGCGGGAGCACAGTTGACTTATAGTGTTTATTATATGTAGAACTATTTAGTAAATCTTATCAATTATAATTCTTTGCATGTACTACCATATGTAAGTTTCATGTTTTTCTGTATTAAATTCATGGACTCCACTTGTTTTTTATTTTGGAAATCTTACAATATTTTCTCGCAAGAAATGTGCTTATAATTATATTTGAAATAATATTATTCTTCAAATATAAACACATGCACACTAATATATATATATTATATTATTGATATATATTATATATATATTATTATATATTATATATTACATATTATTATTACATATTATACATATATGCATATACATATTATTATTATTATTATAAACATACCAGTATATATATATATATATATATATATAATTTTTATATATATATATATATATATATATATATATATATATATATATATATATATATATATATATATATATATATATATATATTATTATTATTGGCTGGGTTATTACTACAGCATATATGAAGGATAGCAGCATGGCGCGAGCATGGTTATTATTATTGGCTGGTTGTTAGCGAAGGAAGAAGAGGCTGGGTTGCTGCTTATTGCTGCGTTATTATATATAGTTAGTTATACATATGCTACATATATAAGATGGTTACGATTGTTTGCTGTTACTGCTATTGGCTGGTTGGCTATTATATACATATATAGTATATATATATATATATGTTGATATATACATATATATTATTATTATTATTACATATATATATATATTACTATTATTATTATATTATATATATATATATATGTGTGTGTAAAGTGTGTGTGTGTGTGTTATTTTCAATTTTATGTGGAGCAAATATTTTGAAATTAAAATATTTAAGCAATCACCAAACCAGTGTTTTGTTTCTCTTCCAAATTTAGATTTTTGGTATATTTTTGACTTTCCTTTCCGGTGGAATTTTCAAAAAATAATAAATAATATTATCAAGAGGTTGCCGACCGCCTGCTTGCCGATGATTGCGGAATGCAAGCTTCCGCTGCTGAGATGACAACTTGCTGGAAGAAGCGAAAGGCATCATCAGCAGTCGGAAACCGCTTATTGAAGGGAGAAAGTGAGATACCTGCAGCTTGATAAAAAGGAGCCCACTCCACTAGATCAAAACGCCAGTTGGAGTTAGGTTTTTAACATTGGACTTGGAACAAGCTCATTTAAAACTATTGAGTAGTGATCACTACCGTATAAATAAAATAATCAAAGCAGGACCAGGTAAAGCGATCCATAAAGGAATGGGAGGAAGAAAAAAATATAAATACAGGAAGAGGTGTGTGCATCTAAATGTTCGTAAGTAGGGAGTCCTGTGTTAAAGCTCTAAAACTAAAGCAATAAATATAAATAGAATATTTATTTTAGATATATATAGTGTAAAAAAGAATGTGGAAATTTGATAAATTTTTTTCGCTTTAAATTAAATAATTAACAATATCTGTTTGACTGATATAAATGAATAGCTCAGTATATATATATATATATATATATATATATATATAGTATTATATTAGTTATTATTAGCATATTATTATTACATATATTATATATTATTATTATTATTATTATTATATTATTATATTATTATATATATATATATATTAATATTATTGTTATTATTATTATGCCATATATATGTATATTATATTATATTATTATATTATTATTATATTACATATATTATTATTATATATAAAGATATATATATATATATTGTTATTTCCCCTTTATTATTACACATATATATTATATATTATTATATTATTATTATATATATATATTATTATATTATATAGAGTTGAGCATATATATATATATTATTATATATATATTATTATATATTATATATATATATATATATTATTATATATTATTACATATTATATATACATATATTATTATTATTATACATATATAAGATATAGTCAATATATATATATAAATATATCTTTTTAACTATATATATATATATATATATATATATATATATATATATATATATATATATATTGAGTCAATGTACAGGACCCACCACGGCTCACAAAAAATCGGTCACACAGAGTTGAAAAAAATCAATATCATGGGTGGGCCTGGCATGTACATATTTGAATGTCAAGGAAAATTTGAATGGCGAAATGAATATTCAGTCAAAAAATAAATAATAAAAATAAATAAATGAAATAAAATCAAAATTATATCTTTACATTATAAATAGCCCTGCTATTACGTAACAAAATCATATGTGGTAAAGAATATTCCCTTCTAGGAGATACAAGAAAATAGAGTTACTACTTAAGTAGGAAAATTCAGATAAGATATGAAACAATCTTTTAGAAGGGTCTATGGACCGCAAGGTAGGAAAATGACTACGTTGGGGACAATCAATGAAGATATGTCGAACAGATTGTGGGGTATGGCGACGGCAAAATTTGCAGATGGGAGGAGGATTCCGTGACATACAGTGACTGTGAGTGATATTTGTGTGGCCAATACGGAGGCGTGCAAGTATCACCTCGTGTAAACGCTTTCGTCGGAAGGGAGGAGGACTACTCATCGATACTGGGCTTTATATTTCTAAGTTTTGCTCCCCACTGATCATTCCTCCAGCACTCTTGCCAACAGGATCGAAAGCTTTGCCGGAGAGCAGGATAGTAATCAGATGACTGGAGGCGGCCCTGTCGAATGGCATCTGGGAGGTACCTGGAACAGCTCCGAAGAGAAGAGGCGGCCATTTTGGCTTTTATATCTGCAACTTAATTGCCAGCTACTCCTACATGAGAGGGAGTTCAACATAGAATAATTTGTTTATTACAGGAATGGAACAGCCGAAGAGATTGTTGTACGGCGAATACCATTGTGTTTTTAGAATAAAGGGTTTCAAGCGCTTGGAGGGGGCTGAGCGAATCTGAATAAATGACATAAGAGTGGTCTTGATTAAGGATTAGAAATCGAGAAAAGGCAATCATTATATCCATTAATTCTGCGATAAAAATTAAAGAATGAGTGGGGAGGGTATGGGAGAGGTTGTGGTCAGGAAAGACAGCAGCTGCATCCACATTGTCCCCTGTTTTAGAGCATCAGTAAACACTGGAGTAAATTCACCGTGAACTACGGAATGAGACAGAAATGATGCCCTTAACAAGTCAGCAGGGTGGCTAGATTTGGAGAGAGAGGTTAAGGTCAAGCAAATGGTGGGAGCGGGGAATAGCTATGGTGTGTACTCTAAGTCGTAAGAGAAAGGCAGCACCTTTTGCAAAGGGATGTTAAGGAAATTAAGGATGTTATGAACTGTTTGCAAATGGCCAGTAATTAGGATTCTGAGGTACCTCCTGCAGAATCGGTGTCAGAGCAGACGGTATTGGGGTTTGAAGGCGAAGATAATTTGTGCACATGAAGCATTCCCTTCGAAGAGAGAGTGGCATCACATTGGATTAAACTTCAAGGCTTATCCGGGGGGGACGATCGGAAATCTCAGTGGAGATACGGATCGCCTCGTTTTGGATAGGATCTAACAGGCGTAGTAGAGTGGGGGAGGCCTGACCATATACTACACAGCCTTAGTCAAGCTTCGATCGGACTAAGGCAATGTGGAGACGTAAAAGGAACTTGCGGTTAGCATCCCAAGATTTTGAAGCGAGATGACGTAACAGGTCAAGCACGCGATGACAAGTCATTTTTAGGAGTTTAATATTCGGTGCATATGTTAAGTGGTCATCTAGAATGAGTACTAAAAATTTGACTTGTGAAGTTACAGCAATGGGTGAACCATATAAGGTTAGGTTCACTGGAAGAAGGTGGCATGTTCTTCGATTCACTTTTTTCTTAAAAAGCACTGCTGAGGTTTTGGTGGGAGAGAAATGGAAGCCATGGGAGTCAACCCATTGTGAAAAATTTTCAATAGCTAGTTGTAGTTGCCGTTCGAGAAAAGGCAACCTGGTGCCGGCTATATATAACGCAAGCCCATCAACGAAGAGAGAAAAATTGACCGTCGTTGGAATAGAAGTAGCGATGTCAATAAATCCGAGAGCAAATAGTAATACACTGAGAACACACCTTGTG